>PVIR01000981.1:0-141701 GCA_004026965.1 Petromus typicus
GAAACAAAACCAACTTGAGTTCAACACGCCTGATGACTGAGGATGGGAGAATGATTAGAGTAGTTGCTATGGCCCAGAGAAGCCCAAAGTCCTCTCTGCCGTCAAGGACCTGGCGCAGTTGCAGCCTGCAGTCCGCACACTGAGGTCCCAGGAGAAGGCCCTGAGCTGTGGTGTTCCTGAAGAAAACCCTCAGGCTCTTAGCCCTTCCTGCTCCAGAGACTGTTGCACAACTTTAGGGGCGAGGCTTCTTTCTTCTAACTCTCATGCCGACCTCGTTTCACCCCAGTGCCTCCTTGGTAAATAGGCCCTATGCCCTCAGCCTGATGATTCATGCTTCAGTTTCTATCTGGGCATGCCCAGTGGCCAAGCGGTCTTGCTCTCCTGGGTACTCTGCTGTGGACTTCACAGCTTTTGCTTGTCTGGCTGGCACCCTCTCCTCCATGCACTGGGTGACGTTCCCGGCCGGCACCCCGCAACTCACACCTTTGGCACTGCAGTGCGGAATCTTCTAACCCCTGGCTGCTTTCCTCTCTCTGTTCGGGTCAGTTGTCTTCACGAAAATGTCCAGGCCTCTCTAATGCTTAAAATTGTGGAGTTTTAAACCGAGAGGGGGATTTTTGAAATTCTTAGCTCTGACATTATTGTTTCACAGATGAGGAAACTAAGGGCTTCAAAAAGAAAAGTGCCTGGTCCAGCACAGGGACTAAACTGTCCCTGTTTAGTCCCTGTTTAAGGGACCTCTGAGGTCCCCAGTCAAGACCTTAGCACAGTGAGAATTGATACCCATAAAAATAGCACTCAGAGATGGTGCACTGACTCTCCGTGGAACTGTAGCCAGCTTATTCATTCGTGTCCCCAGCAACCCTGGGAGACAGGTAGTCTTATCACTGCATTGTACAGGTGAGGAGTGCAGCCCCACGTCACTCAATGAACCCCATCCTAACAGCTCCTCTTGTGTCGGAGTGTCTCAACTTCTCTCCTCTTACCCTTTAAATCCACACAAACACACATACAAATTTTCCTCCTACCTGGATCGCAAGAGTTCCTCGCTCGAACTTGCCACCTCTGCCTCTTCTAGGAGATGTCATGGTCTGCTTGTTGCCCATGGCTGATGGCAGGGTTGGGCCCTTGAACCAGCAGTAGGCAATAAGTGGAGCTTGGCACGGTGGTACCTGATTGTAGTCCCAGGACTCTGGGGCCTTGAGTCTGGAGGAAAACAAATTTGACCTCAGCCTGGGCAATTTAGTTACTTACTCAATTTGGTTACTTACCCAGAACTTAGTAACTCTGCTTTTGAAAACCTGTCTCAAAATTTTTAAAAATTGAGGATATAGTTTTTATTTTTTGAGACAGGGTCTCACTTTGTTGTTCAGGCTGGCCCTGAGCTAGCCTGGAACTCACAGCAATCCTCCTGCCTCTGCCTCCCGAGTGCTGGGATTATAGGTGTGAGCGACCACACTTGGCACTGTGGTATGTGGTACTGATTGCTGATGGTATGAGCTTCCATGACCGGCATTGTTGTATGTGGTGACCAGGGATCGAACTCAGGCCTTTGCACTTACAAGGCAGGTGCTAGAACCAGTGAGCTAAATCCCCTGCCCTGGAGATACAGTTTAATGTGAAGGTTCTAAGTTCAATTCTCAATTCTGGACAAAAAAAATCCCCCAAAATGCACAAGGGTAGATTGGCCCAGCCACTTGTAAGTATTTGAATGAGAAGATACAGAAACAGACACTTTGATGGTGGAGGCACAGGATATTGATTCCCGGAAGTCACCCAGCGAGGCAGGAGAAGAGGTGGAAACCAGCCAGAAGGGAATGAGATGAGGGGTCCAGGGGAGACGGGGAGAGGGAGCCGGCTGGCCCCTGGTGCCAGGGCCATGACCTTGTGCACACATACCCTCCAGCCTCCCCTAACAGTCCAAGAGTCCCCAGCACATACCCAGCCCAGTGTTTTCTCAGATCCTACGAGATCTGGCTGCATTTCCCACTATTGGATTCTCTGAGATTCCCATCTGTCTTCCCAGGAAATTCTCTTGCGTTTTTCACTCACTGGAGTATGTTTGTCCTTGCAGTCCCTGAGCCTGGCTAGAACATGCAATTCTTCCAGCTTTGCCCAGGGCCTTCACCCCTCTGTGCGTTCATCTCCTCTTTCCCGGACAGGACATAATCCCACCCCGGCAGCAGTCACTTCGGTTTTCCTCTCCACATTTGACTCACACTTGATTTAGCCATCTTCTAACTTTGGGATGTCCTGTTCTAATTTTGCCATTGGAAGCTGAACTAGCCTTACTGCGGCTACACTTTATGCTCTAGGAAATCCACATATCCAGCCATCCTTTATTTACTCTGGAAACATGTATTAAATGTCTATGTCCTAGGCCCTAAGATACGACCTGGAAATGAGTACATGGAAGTTTTTAGTTCTTGCTCTCCAGGAGTTCACAGTCCAAGAGGAAAACAATACATTTACCTTGTCAAACTGGTACACCGATACAGCCGCTGGGTTCCTCATCCTAGCTACGCGCGTGCGCACACACACATTCACGCACATACTTCAGACATGACAGTTAGCCCTGTCAGCTCGTCACACACACCCAGACACAGGCTCTGTCTTGTTTCTCCTCCTGCTCTGTGCTTCAGCTCCTTCCTTACACCAAAGTGCCAGTTCCTGTTTACTGGAAGATGCCCTAGAGTCTTCTGGGTTTTGTTTTTTTTTTTTAATCTTCATTTTTGTGATATAGACAATGTGAGTGTGTGCATGTGCGCGCGTGTGTGTTTATGTTATTTTAAGACCCTGGGACTTTGCAAAAGCCTGGTGGAGAATCCTGCCAGAGGCTTGGCGTGGGGGAGGGGTGCAGGGCAATCTGAGCCCCAGGCAGACTGGTGTCTGGGGAGCCGGGTTAGCAGCCGCCAGTTGCAGAGCCAGGCTTAAACCGCCGCCGCCCTTGACTGTGCCTTTCTGGCCCGCTCCAGCCCAGCCCTACCTTGTCTGTCCACCTCCATTTTGCCACGCCCAGCCCTCATTCTTTGCCATGAGTTGCTTAGGAGTTTGCACACCAAGCATCATGAAAAATTGTTGTGTTTCTGGAAATACAAACACACGCGCGTGCACCGAGAAGCCTTGAAATTCTTCTTGGAACAGGTCCAGGGATTTATTTATGAAATTCCCAGGGGGTGGGAGAGACAGAAGTCTGGACTTCGCAGACTGAGTGCTGTGCTGTCATCTCATCCACATAACTACTTCTCCAGCGTGCACTTACTACATGCCCATCAGGTCAGGCAGAGCCAGGCCGGGGGCGGGAGGCATGCCCGGGCTCAAGGATCAGGACAGCAAGGAGATGCTCCCCTTGCCCTCCCGGAGGAAAAACAACCAGAAAGGACACAGATTTGCTCTGTGCCTGGACCCCACTGACTTCCCCACTCCGTCCAGGCCAGCCCTTGCTCTCTGCTCCTTCTTCTCCTTCCCGGGGTCTGTAGCCTTCCCCCAGATCCCCTCCACTTTGAAGTCTGCACTGTCCTGGGGATGGATAGGTGGATCCTCTCAAGAAAGGTTGGAAACCCAGTTCCCACCAAGGTGAGAAATCTGGAGGACATGGTGCTTCCTGAGCCACTGGACCCTTGGCAGTTCGACACAGAAGAGAAACGGGCGGATGCCTATGTATGCCGGGCAGGGGCTGCCAGAGGAAGGCTAGTGTGCCCGAGCTTCTCCCGCTGCTTTCCAGCACCTCCCACTGACAGTAGGTAGTGGATGGTCAGACTGACAAAGCTGGAGAGAGGACACAGGGAACGCTGCTCCCAGCGGCCCGGTAAGGGAAACTCTGCCACAGACAGATCTCAGGCCCCTGGCCTGCTCTCCGAGGGGGAGGGAACTGGGCAGGACTCAAGGCTTCTGTGGCCTCCCTTCACTTGTGAGAAAGGGCTCATCTAAGTGCGTCTCTATGTCCTGCCTTTGGGAATAAAGCCGTAGGATCAATCCCTATGGGATGACTAAGTTATACCAGTGGCAAGATTTGATTCACGGCCTTAGAGGTCAGCTTCTGGTGGAAAACTTGGAATAGCCGGTCAGAGATGTGATAGAAGGACAGGAGTTTAGGGCTGGATGGGTTAGTGCACACCTGTCATCCTAGCACTCGGGAAGCTGAGATTACACATTTGAAGCCAGCCTCCACTACATAGTGAGTTCAAGGTCAGCCTGGACTAGGAGGGACTGTCTCCAAACTGAATAAAAAAGAAAAGAAGATTTAGATAAAAGGACGCAGTATTTGCCATATGGAGTGGGAGACTTTTAAAAACCAAAGGCTGCCATCCAGAAAACAGTCAACCAGGGCACAGATACTAAGAAAAAATGAATACCAGTGCCTCTGTGTGTGAGGCCTTTGGCTGTATCACCAGCACCATCCAAAACTTCAAAAGACAATTGATTTCACAGGACACTGAAAGATTCTTTCTCCCCTGAGAAGCCCCAGTAAGTTACACAGAATGAGTTGGGCTGGGGATATAGAGATATGCCTTCTAGAAGCCTCTCCCAGGTGAGCTGAGCAGGTGCGGGCAGGTTTACCAGCCTGGCATCCTGGCATGAGTAGGTGGGCCCATTCCTGGCTGGAGGAAACAGCGCTGGCCTGCCTGGGCCTGATTTCATGCTCATGTGAGCATGAGTACATGTGGATGAGTATGCACATGTTAGAGGGCACTGGTATGGCACTGTAGGAAAGAAACTGTCCCACTCACAACCCCGAAGCCACTCTAACCAACATGACCCTTCTCCAAGCCTTTTTCTTTTCTCTCCTTTTTTGAGACAGACTGGCCTGAAACTCATGGTGATCCTCCTGCATCCACATCCAAGTGCTGGGCTTATATCCACCACTACACTCATCGAGGCTTTGGGCAAGTGGATGCATGAAAAATACAAAGGCCCAGATCCACTTCCAGAGACCTTGGTAGAGGGAGAACCTGACCTTTGGATTTGGATAGCTCTGTTTTTTATCACCTGTCAGCAGTGTGATTTGGGGCCCAATACATGACCTTTCTAACCTTTGGGTTCCTCATTTGTACTATGGATGAGATGAGTTTTTGTCTTGCAAAACCTGTATGAAGATAAGATTAAAAAAACAAAACAAAACAAAAAAAAAAACCCTGTCCTTTATCAACTGTTGAAGTTTGAGTAGTGAGATTTATGACTTCTGAGAGGTTGGTAATGCTGACCCAGAAGTCAGACGCCAACTTTCAACATCAGCAGAACAGAACAGAACCTCTGTCTCCTCGCCTGTGCCAGGGATAAGGAAGGGACCTACTACAGGTTTTTGGGTTTGTTGTGAAGATCAAACTGTCAGTACACACTATGCACACTTTATCATGCTGTTGTACTACACAGCTCAGGGCTGGTCTCACACCAGGTGGTTCTTGTCCAAGGACCCAGCCCCACAGCAAAGCCTCTGTCCTGGGCTGCCCTGCCTCTGGCTTCTGGCTAGATTTTTCCTTGCAGCAAAATCTGATTTTCCCTAAACTGGTCCTTTTCAGGCATGCTGTTGTCATGGGAACCTTGCCTCGAGGAGAAAGGGGTTGTTGCTTAAAACTGAGGAAGCCCACCACTGCTATGCAGTCATTCTGATAGAGGGCTTGTCCTGTGCTAGCCTCACAGCCCAGTGGGTCTACGAAGCTCATGCCTGCCCCACCCTTCCTGTGCAGCACTCCTGGGTCCCTAAGTAAAGGGCTGAGGCTGAGGCTCCCACTATGTGTCCATCATCTTTTCAAAAACAAGTCTAGATGTAATCCCAACCTGCTGGGAGGCTGAGGCAGGAGGATCCCAAGTTTGAGCCCAGCTTGGGCAACTTAATGACTTATTGACATGGTCTGAAATTTAAAAAAAAAAAAAAAAAGAGCTGGGCTGTAATTCAGTGTGAAGGTCCTGGATTTGATCCCTAGTACCAGAGAAAGAAAAACAAGCAGGCACATGACAGGTCTCATGTCAAACATTGTTTCCTTCGGGACTAAACACAAGTGTGGCTTAGAGCATGGCTTTATAACTGATTTGCCATTCCTCTTCATCTCTGAGACAAACAGCAAAGCACAACACAGGTACACACCACTGAAAACTGGGGACTCAGGAGGCCCAAGAGACTTCCTGAATCATTTAGTCAGTAAAATGTGGAAATGGCACCTGGAACTCAGATTGACAGTTCTTTTTTTTTTTTTTTTTTTTTTGAGACAGGGTTTCACTTTATAGTTTAGGCTCGTCCTGAACTCAGCCTCGAACTCTGTAATCCTCTTGCCTCTGCCTCTGAGTGCTGGGATTACAGGCGTGAGCCACCACACCCGGCACTGTGGTGTATGGTACTGATTGCTGCTGGGCGTGAGTCTCCATGCTCGGAATTGCTGTATGTGGTTACTGAGGATTGAACCCAGGCCCTTGCGCTTGCAAGGCAGGTGCCAGAACCACTAAGCTAAATTCCTGGCCTGAAGAGCCTCTGATCTTTGTCAGTAACCTGAAATGGCTGGGACTATAGGGGAGATATACAGAAGAAACTAAGAGCTGGTCCCCAAAATGTAGGGCATGCCTCCTGCCTTTCTACTGGGGATGATTCTGAGCGGACAAAAAACCCCTCTTCTTCCCCCTAAAATTGCACTTCCAAAAATTGAAAATTTTTATCTTTCTTTTTCTTTTTCTTTTTTTTTTTTAGACAGGGTTTCGCTTTGTAGTTCAGGCTGGCCCTGAGCTCAGCCTCAAACTCACATCATAGCAATCCTCCTGCCTCTGCCTCCTGAGTTCTGGGATGACAGGCGTGAGCCACCACGCCTGGCACTGTGGTATGTGGTACCGATTGCTCCTGGGTATGAATCTCCACGCCCAGTATTGTATGTGGTTACCAGGGATCGAACCCGGGTCCTTGTGCTTGCAAGACAGGCGCCAGAACCACTGAGCTAACTCCCCAGCTGTTTTCTTTTCTTTTAAGAGCAGAACAGCAACACAACAAAAGCCCCCAAAATTTCAGAAGCTTGGACCTCATAATCCCATTCCTAGGAATCAGACCAAGGATCTCCACATGCTTCTGGGCCCTACAGTGACAGCTGCCTCATTCTACGGAAATATACTACATAAAGTCCTGAGCAGATATGTGCATGCAGCGTTGTCTTGGGAGCGCCCTCACAGTTTCACCTGAAACACCAGAATACAGAAGACAAATAAATGTTCAGAAATAGAGAACTGTTCATATAAGGTATATCAATGTAAATGTTGGAGAAAAATAGCTAATGAAGCCTGGAAGCATAGCTGTGTGGCACAACATGAACTTAGCATTCATGACGCTGTGGGTTCCATCCCCTCAGTAAACACACACACACACACACACACACACACACACACACACACACACACACAGACACGCACACGCACAGAGAAGAATGAATGAAAAGTATTTAATGACACAAAAAGATGTTTATAATATGCAGTTAGCGTGTGGGAAAAGCAGGTTACCAAATGCATGCACTATAATCTAATATTTTTAAAAATATTACTGAGAAAAAGGAGATAGAAGGTTATATAGCAAAATATTTATGAGTTCTCTTTGGTGAAATTATAAATATCACCCTCCCTTTTCCCTTCCCTTCGCTTTCCCCTTCGCTCGGCAGTGCTGGGGATTAAAGCCAAGATTTCACACACGCTAGGCAAGCGCTCTACCCCTGAGCTATACTTCCAGCCTAAATTTTCTCTTTGATTATCTATATCAATATTTTAAAAGATGACTTTATGTATATTGGTTTCATAATCAAAGCAATCCACAAAAGCTAGTTTTAAACAGCCTTAGCCACTAAGATATACTTTGTAGCATGATTTAGGATAGAAAAAAGAAACCATATCTATAAAGGAAATGGCTTTACAAACTACACTGTGCACTGTATTAATATTACACAATTACTAAGATAATTACAAAGTATGTGTAGAAATATTTAAATGTTGATGTGTTCAGTGAGAGATAGCAGACACAACATGGAATGTGAGCCATGATTATAAATATGTACAGTATATGTGCAATGAAAAAAATACTTCAGTTTGATAGGGTAAGAAGATTATATGAAAAATTTCCCTCTTTTCAGTCCCTAAAATATGATGCGTTGCCTTTTCTATTAAAAATGTTATACAGTTGGGTGCAGGAATGAGTTCCTGTGGTCCCAGCACTTTGGAGATGAGGCGTAAGGATCACCAGAGCCCAGGAGTTTAAGATAAGCCTGGGCAACATAGCAAGGCCCCAGCTTGGGGAGAAAAAATATTTATATATTTTAAATATATTATATATAATAGAATATAATATATAGACAGACTCAAGATCACGTATATATGTGTGCATATGTGTGTGTATGTAGCTGTGGACAGCGTAGTGTAGAGCACTGTACTGTGTTCTGGTATCATTGTAGAGAAATGAGTGCTGAGGATGCCACTGTCTCTTCTTGAGTCTTTGCCTTGTGCATCATTTAGTACATAGGAGTAATAATATTGCTAAGTTATTAAATGTCTCCTATAGGAGTACATACATCATTTCTGATTTTCACAATAACTTCACAAGATCAATACATTACTTGGGAGTTTGTTAGTTTCAGGTCATACAGCCCCAGTCATTTTATTTTTTTTTGAGACTCTTTCTGGAACACATTTCCTAGCTAGGGAGAACTAGGGCCCAGCTTGGGTCAAGGACTCACTTCTGGCCAGTTACCTGTGGAGAGTAGGTTGTCCACTCTGTGAATGGGGAAGAGGGGCAGTTCCCAGGAAAAGCCCGTGAGGTGGAGAGGTCAGGTGGCTGTGTGTTAGACGTGGTAGGTCTTATTATGCCTGTTTCTCCTGACAAGGCACCGGGGCACAGAGAAGTCGGCTGGCAGGCTCGTTACCCAGCTTGGAAACAAGAGCACCGGAATGCAAACTCACGCCTGCTGCTCTCCAAGGTCCAGTCCACGCCACCCAGGCATTTACTCACAAACACCAATCAGCCAGGCTAAGCCTGTCCCAGAGACAGGGCACAGTACATGCAAAACCTGAAGCCAGAGGGGAACTGTGGGACAAAGGACTGGAAAAGTCCACTGGGCTGGGCCATTAAGGGGGTCAGCTGCTGTGGAGGGGATGTGGCCCAAGATGTGGGCCAGCTCAGATCAAGCATGCCAGGCTTGTTAACAGAAGTCTACACCTTTGCACGAGGATGGTGACAGGCAACAGAGGACGAGGGGGAGTGACCTTTGCTGATTTACAAGCACTTCTCCAGCTGCAGGGTGAGGAAGAGCTGGAGGGGACAGGATAGGACAGGCAAGCGTGCTGGTTGCTGGCACCTGGAAAGCGACAGAGACAGGTGGGTGGAAGTGAGAGATGACGGGGGAAAGATGATAAGATTTTGTGTTTAACTGGTGAGGGTTCAGGGATACCAGTGACAGGGAGCAGAAAGTTATGAATGAAGGTCATATGTTTTACTTGGCTGGGAAAACTGTTCCCTGAACATGGATGGGTGGAACAGATTTAGGGGTTTCTGTTTTAGACAGGAGTTTGAGATGCCTCAGAGCCTTCCAAGGAAGCTTCCAGAAAAACTGAGTCTCGAGTGCTACGACTTAGGAGGGAATCCAGACCCGAGATACAGATTTAGAAATCATTTGTGAGCAGTAATGCCAAGGTATGATGCGCTCACTGAGGAGGGGTGCGGAGCGAGAGGAGGAGCCAGGCCAGAGCTCCAGGAAACCCAGCGTTTAGGGAAGAAGAAAGAGGAGCAAGAGCCCCCAGCGAGGTGGAAGGGAGACCTGCAGTGGGCGGGAGGAAAGCCTGAGACAGGCGCAGTCAGCGGTGCCAAGTGCTGCTGAGAGGTTAGCTAAATAAGGACGGGCCGAGAAGGGTCCACTGGATTTAGCAACAGGGAGGCCAGTGGTGACCTCCAAGAGATCAGTTTCCATGGCGAAGCCAGAAGGCAGCGGGCAGAGGAGCAAGTGGGAGGTAAACTAGCACAGACTTTCCTGAGAGATGCGGCCCGTAGGGGACAAGAGAAGGCAGAGCCATCAGGGTGGGGGTTTCTGTCTGTGGCAAACTACACCCTGGGGAGCAGGTGAGAGATGAGGGTAAGTCAGGGATTCCATTCAGAAGGATGGAAGGTCATTAGGGGTGAGGAAACTGGCCAAATCCCTGGAGCCTGAGCTAAGGCCTCTGGAGGATCCTTTAGTCCAGGAGTTCGAGACCAGCCTTGGGTAACAAAATAAGACCTTGTGTCAACAAAGAGAAGAACAAGGGCCAGGGAGCCAAAAGAGTGACCTAAAAGCAAAGAGGAGGAGCCGAACGGGGAGATGCAGGGGTCGGCCAGATTACGGATGTGGTGCCTGCAGTTGAGGTTCTGCCATTTTCTCTATAAAATGAGGTAATCTCAGGGTGTGGGGTTTCAGTTGTTGAAGGATAAATGTTGGAAGGAGACTTATTGGAGACAGAGTCACCACCTTGATACCAAAACGTCAGGAATGAATCTGTTTTTGTTTTTGCCTTTATACTATGGGATCAAATCCTCAAATGCACACCTGAGATACAATAAAAGTACACACCTGGAAGAATGGTGGAAGAGACATCTTGTTTCTGTTGTTTTGTTTTTGCAGTGTTGGAGATCAAATCCAGGGCCACACACGTGCCCGGCAGGCGCTCTACCTGAGCTGCAGCTCCTGCCAAGGTCCTTTGGAAGAAGTGAACATCAAAAGAAGGGGAAAGGGGGAAGTGGGGGCAGGAGGGAGCGGGAGGGGCGGAGAAAGAAAAATAATTGTATTTATTTCAGGTACAAATGGTATGCAAACTATTAGCTAGTGGTTGAGAAAGTACCCTTTGTAATTAGCATGGAAACTGTTTGCAATGTAAATGAGTGTTTCTGAAGTACTCAACTATGCTTAAAAACAGTACTTTAGTATTTTAAGAATTCCCCTTGTAGGGTGAAACCACTTTATATCTATTTTAGGACCTTGTTAAGTCTGCTTAAATGTAGTTAATTTTTTTTTTTCTGGAAAAGATACTGGCTACATCAGAAAACAGTTTCTGGCAAAGGTAAGATTGTGCAACTGTGCTCTGCACAGGCGCTTTCCAAAGGCCATTTCCACCAGAGAGCAGATCTGATTGCAGGAGATTGTTACTAAGGGAACAGTGGAACGTGAATATAAATTTCATCGCGCAAAAGCCCTAACTAAGGTATTGATCCAAAGAGAGCAGCTCACAGTACAGAATTAGAGCTGTTTTCTAATCAAAAGAAATAAATATAAATAGAGAAACATGCATATAGGTATATATAGTCATGGGCTTTCTCCTTGTCTAGCTAATCTCCCCTTTTTTAAACTGCTCCCCAGATGAAGAAGCCAGGAAGATAAGAGAGCCAGGAGCCGGAGCGAAGCAAGAGGTGTTGACACCAAGCTGGTCTGTGGCTCTGCAGGGCTGACACCAAGACCGCTCTCTGGGAGGATAATGTCCCGTCATTGATTTTATTATTATTTATTGACACCAGTTCTGACCAGAACCCTTATCCCTCGGGGTCAGGGTTCCTCACAGCCACCTCGGGTATTAATTATCCCCACGGAAAGGTGAGAACCCCAAGTCTCCGGAGGTTCTGTTCTCTGGCCTGCCCAGGATCACAGGTTCGTGAGTGGCTGGGTCGGATTTGCTCGACAGGCAGTCTTCAGTCTTCTTTTTGTCCCCTCCTCGGGACTCAGGTTAATCACAAGATGGGATCTGTTATCATTCTTACCCCAGGCGAGGCAGCAAGACAGCGAGGCTGCTCTTAGACATTATTTTCCAGCTCCTTCTGCAGGCTCCCACCAGTCTCGTCCAATCTGAGCCCCTTTGCCTCAGAGACACTCTGAGGCCCTTGCTCTGTGTCCTGAACTGTGCACGTCCTTGTCCAGGATGTGATGCCGCTTTGAATGTGTGCACTTTAATAGCAAAAATCATGGTTAAACTTCATTCTTCTTTTTCCTGATCCTTTCTGTTTTGCCTTGTGGCACTGGGAATTGAACCCAGGGCATTTGAACTGAACTACCTCCCCAGTCCATTTTTAATTTTGTATTTTGTGACAATTTTGTATTTATTTTGTATTCAATTTTTGTATTTTGTATTTGGCTCCCTGGCCCTTGTTCTTCTCTTTGTTGACACAAGGTCTTATTTTGTTGCCCAGGCTGGTCTCGAACTCCTGGACTAAAGGATCCTCCAGAGGCCTTAGCTCAGGCTCCAGGGATTTGGCCAGTTTCCTCACCCGTAATGATCTTCCATCCTTCTGCTGAGCTCAGGTAGAGCGCCTGCCTGGCACATGTGTGGCCCTGGATTTGATCCCCAGCACTGCAACCTAGTAATTACTAGGTTGTCCAGGCTGGGCTTGAACTTGCAATCCTCCTGCCCTAGTCTCCCAGAGTGCTAGGCTTGCAGAGGTGTGCCACTGTGTACAATTTCAATTCTGTTTATTTTTATTTATTTTTTATTTTTTGAGACAGGCTCTCGCTTTGTAGTTCAGGCTGGCCCTGAATTCACTATGTAACTCAGACTGGCCTTGAACTCACAGTAATCCTCCTGCCTCTGCCTCTTGAGTGCTGGGATGACAAATGTGAGCCACCACACACAGCACTGTGGTATGCGGTTACCAGGAGTCAAATTCAGGACCTTGTGCTCACTAGGCAGATGCCGGAAGCACTGAACTATACCACTGTATTTTTATTCTGTATTTTTAAGCCCTATCAATGTTCTTGTATGCTTGCCTGTGTTTATCAGTGCTTCCATAATGACTACGCTGGGGACTGAATTCAGGACTTTGTACTTGCGAGACAATACCACTGAGATAAATCCCCAGCCTATAATGACTATTCTGAATGATTCATCCATAACTTTTTTCTTGTACTTATGATTGAACTCAGGCCCTTACCCATACGTACTGAACAAGTGTTCTACCAGCTCTTTTTAAATTTTATTTTGAAACAAGATTTCAGTAATTTACCCCGGCTGGCCTCGAACTTGCAATCATCTCACCTGGGCTTCCTGAGTAGCTAGAGTTACAGGCATGCACCACTGTGTCCAGCCAACCACATCATTTTGCTACTTTATGCACTCCAAAGGGGTAAAGACCAACGTTGGCTCTGTAAGCAAAAATGCATTGCACTTCCTCATGCCTGCATGTCTCTCCTTGGAGACTTTTGCAAAGATTTCTGAGACGGATACCAGTGATGATATCACAGCGTTGGATGGCGGAGACACACCCACTTTCTCTGAGTAGTGCTAAAAAGGCTCCACGAGTTTATAGCTCCACAACAACTGCATATGAGTTCCTATTTCCTCACGTTCAAGTCAACGCCAGGCCTTACTCACTTTTCTAATTTTGCCGTTTGGATGGGAGTCAGTCGCTGTCTGATTTCCACGTGCATTTCTCTGATTACTTGTGAGTTTGTGTGTGTCTTTTTATATTTGTTATCCCAGGGCCAGGGATTGAACCCAGGGCTTTCACACTAAGCTGTACCCTTAACGCCTTTTTTTTTGGAGACAAGGTCTTGTTAGGTTAGGTTGCCCCACTGGGGTTGAACTTCTACGGTCACCCTCCTAACTCAGCATCCCAGAATGTTGGAATTACTGGCATGACTCGCCATGCTCAGATTTGAGTTATCTTACAGATTAAGTCTTTATGTCTTTTGCCCGTTTTTCTGTTGGGTTTTGTTGATTTGCAGAAATATGTGTGTGCGTATGTGTGTTTTTTCTGGATTCAACCCAGGGCCTTCATGATGAGCTATATCCTCAACCATTATTTATTTATTTATTTATTTATTTTTCAGTGTTTTGAGACAAATTTTGATTTGTAGTTCAGAATGGCCCTGAACTCACTATGTAGCCCAGTCTAGCCTTAAAATCTTTTTGTTTTTTTTTCTTAGGTTTTTTTGAGAGAGGGTCTCACTTTGTAGTTCAGGCTGGCTCCGAGCTCAGCCTCAAACTCATCACAGCAATCCTCCTGCCTCTGCCTCTCGAGTGCTGAGATTACAGGCGTGAGCCACCACACCCAGCACTGTGGTATGTGGTACTGGTTGCTGCTGGGCGTGAGTCTCTACACCCAGTATTGTATGTGGTCACCGGGGAATCGCCCTTGCACTTGCAAGACAAGTGCCGGAACCACTGAGCTAACTCCCCGGCCCTAGTCTTAAAATCTTGGCAATCCTCCTGCCTCTGTTTCCCAGGTGCCGGGATTACAGGCATGAGCCACCATGCCTAGCATAGTGGTATGTGGTACTGGGAATCAAACTCAGGACCTTGAGCTTGCCAGGCAGACACTGAAACTATCCAGCCCCACCATTTTTAAATTTTTATTTTTGAAACAGGATCTTGATAAATTTCCTGGGGTGGGCTTGAACATATAAATCTTCCTGCTTCAGCCTCCTGGAACACTAGGATTACAGGTGCGTGTTACCATGCCTAGAAGAGATTTCTTATATATTGTAGGTATTAATGCCTCAACAGTTTTAGGGAATGAAAACATTTCCTTCCAGTCTACCATCTGTCTAATAATTTTGCTGATTTTCTAATTTCAAATTTTTCTAAGGTGTATAATTGAAGAATGAAGTGATATAATCATATATGTGCTATATATATATATATGTGTGTGTGTGTGTGTGTGTGTGTGTGTGTGTTCGTGTTTTACAACTTGTGCTCCAAGTGTCTTCTTGTAGTCTCTTCTTATTCTTCTTTTCCTAGGTCATAAAGATGTCCTCTAACATTTCCTTCTGTTAACCTAGTAGTTTTGCATTTTACAATTTGTTCCTTAATCCATTTGGAGTCCATCTTAGTATGTGAAGTAGAAACTCAGCCACATTGTCTTTCCAAAGGGTGACCCAAGATTGCTGAAACTAAGCAATTTAGCCTTTCTCATTAATGTTCTTCTTCTGTCTTTATTTCTTTTGGCGGTGCTGAATGGCACCCAGGGTCTTGAGCATGTTGGGCAAGCACTCTACCACTGAGCTATATCTGCAGCCACTAATGGTTTCATAGCTTTATTAGAATTTACATATCCTATGATTCACCCATTCAAATTGTATTAAATGGCTTTCAGTGTATCCACAGAATTGTGTAACTATTATTACAATCAACTTCAGAACATTTTCATAAGCCCCTAAAAAACTCCTAACCCTTTTATCCATCATCATTACTTTTTTTTTTCTTCCAGCACTGGAGATTGAACTCAGGGCCATCACACAACTCTTTTATCGTTATAAATATCTTTAAAGATAGCTCTCACTAAGTTGCCTATGCTAGTCTCCAATTTCTGATCCTCCTGCCTCAGCCTATCAAAATGTATTAACTTCTGATACAGCCTTTGCCATATATCAGCTCCAGAAAAGTATGAATTATAAGAGTCTGTTATTATATTTCAGTTGTTTACTTGTCTGTTTGCCTGAATGTCTGGTATTATTTTATTAGTCTGTGATATGTTTTATTGACCTCCTTCTTTACACTTCATTAAAACTGACTTGGCTAAATGCACATGATCCTTTTACTCAGGAGTCTCACTTCTTATACTTTATCCTACAAATATGTTTGAATGAAGTAAAGTAGTATTTATTTATTTATCATTATCAGATACTAGACTCAGGACCTAACTCTTGCAAGGCAGGTGCTGTGCAGCTGAGCTAAATCCCTGGTCCAAAGCAGTGTATTTAAAAGTTTATTCATCACATGATTTACAGTGGCCAAGATGGAAAATAACTCAGACTTCCAAAAGTAGAAACTGATTTGATTATGGTAGAAATTGGAATATTATACCAGTATAAAACAATAAGGTGAAAGCTCTTTATACTGCTATGTAACGATCTCTAAAATGTGTTTGTACATGAAAAAAGCAAGGTACAGAATAGTGTATATAATACAGTACTTTTACGTAAGGGGTAGAAGAACAAAAGTGCACATTTGAATTCATTTGTTTTGTATAAAAGCACTCTAGAGGGACAGCAGAAGTTTCCTGGCAGGGAGGGGGTCAGGGAACCTGGGTAGATGGGAAAAAAAGCGGGAAAGGACATGCTCCACCATCTACTTTTTTGTTTTTTGTTTTTTTAGGTTTTTTGAGACAGGGTCTCGCTTTGTGGTTCAGGCTGGCCCTGAGCTCAGCCTCCAACTCACATCACAATCCTCCTGCCTCTGCCTCCCGAGTGCTGGGATTACAGGCGTGAGCCACCACGCCCGGCACTATGGTATGTGGTACTGGTTGCTGCTGGGTGTGAGTCTCCACACCCAGTGTTGTTATGTGGTTACCGGGGAATCGAACCCGGTCCCTTGCGCTTTTAAGACAGGCGCCGGAACCACTGAGCTAACTCCCCGGCCCATCCACCATCTACTTTTTGACACGTTTGTTTTTTAATCACATGAATACACAACTTATTCAAACAATGCCCTAGGGCCAGGGATTTAGTTCACTGGCACCATGCCTGTCTTATACGCACAAGGGTCCAAGTTTGAACCCTTATACCACAGACAGACGGACAGACAGACAGGCAGGCAGACAGACAGACAGACAGACACACACACACACACACACACACACACACACACAATCCAAAAGCCCTAGGTCAGTGGTAGTTTTTGTCTACCATGCAAAACAAAACAAAACCCTAAAATATTGACTTATGTCTTTGTGAATCTATGCTTCCATAAAAGATTTACAGTGAACTTATTGGATCAGCTGAAAAACAAAACTAAGCAAAGTCAAGCTAGAATTTAGACCGGGATAAAACTGCTCATTACTTGTCTCCAGTGCAGAGTGCTGAGAAGGCCTGAAGCCAGACTGGCGAGGCTATGACAGGACAGGAAAGAGTTAAGGACTCAGAAAAGTCTCCAAGTTGTTTACAGCTGTTAATCATGATCACATTCAACATGGAGAATTTGTACCAGTATGTGATGATTAATTCTCATTTTTCCTATTCCCCTAATCACCCTGTAACCTCCTCATTCTCTATACACGTAAGCTTTGTTTCCTTTTTTTTTTGAGACAGGGTCTCGCTTTGTGGTTCAGGCTGGCCCTGAGCTCAGCCTTGAACTCACAGCAATCCTCCTGCCTCTGCCTCCCCAGTGTTGGGATTACAGGTGTGAGCCACCACACCCGGCATTGTGGTATGTGGTACTGATGGCTGGTGGGCGTGAGTCTCCACACTCAGCATTGTTGTATGTGGTTACTGGGGATTGAACCTGGGCCCTGTGCTTGCAAGGCAGGTGCTGGAACCACTGAGCTAAATCTCTGGCCCTGTTTCCTTTTTTTTTAACCATCACATTTTTTTCTTTTTCTTCATTATTTACCCCTATTTCCTATTTCATTTTGAATATTTTCTATTTCAGAATATCTATCATACACTCTAGCACTCATTTATATTTTCAGTTTCTCATACCAGAGAAAAGATACAGTATTTTACATATCTGTGATCTCTTTATTTCACTTATGGATCCTCAGCTTTTTTAAAGATTTTGACATGAGGTCTTTTTTTCTCCTGGTACCGGGGATCAAACTCAGGACCTTGTGTTTGTGAGATAGGTATGGCTACCATTGAGCTAAATCCTCAGCCCTTGAGATGAGCAACATTCTTCCAGGCTGGCCCAGCACTTGTGATCCTCCTGCCTCAGCCTTCCAGAATTCTGGGATTACAGACATGTGCTACCATGTGTGGTTTCTATTCTACCTTTTCATGTTTGTTTTATTAAGGAATAGCGTCTCTGGCAAAGAGGGAAAACAAATGAGCCCATGAAAACCTTCCATCCCTGGGTGAGAAAGCCTCCTCACCCCCTGGTGGTGAGTCATCTACACTGCAGGCTGAACACTCAGAAAAACCGTCTGTCAATCTGTGTTCACAATTCCAAACCTAGCAGTAGGGCATGCGTTGAAAACTTGTTGTTCTGTTTATTTTCCTAAACATCTTTCCCACTTCTTGTCCCAAAGGATTAAAGATTCCAAATTAGTAGAGTCAGTCAAAAAGTAATGAGATTTTCCATTCATAGGCCTCAGACCAAAATCATGGAAAATCCACTAATTACAGACTATCCAGCTACCTAATCGTGGCTTGGATCGAGGCCTCAGGGAGCAGGGAGTATAAGGGAGGAGGGAAGGACTTGGATGCCACCTGTGCTGGACCATCCTTCCTTCCTGCGCCACTGCCCTTCCCCTGGGCCCAGGGACCTCGGCACTTGGTGCTTCCTGCTGCTGGGCTTCCATCCCAGCCAGGGCTGAGCTGGGCTCGCGTCAAGAGCTGTGTAAGCCTCTAACCTAAATTCCTGGAAACTCCCAAACAGAGCCCAGGGCTGGGAGGGGGTGTTTTCTGTTTAGTTCTGGGAAGCAGTTTGGAGGGTGGTGCTGGGAGAAGGAAGAGGGGTAGAAAAGACAGACAGAATGCCCATTACACCCAAGCCTGTCAGTTTCCTTTCTACATCTCTTTATCAGTGTTTGTGACTGAGCTTCTTATCAACAGGAAACGCCTGCTGGAGGGGACGAGGCAGGTCCAGGAGGGCCAGGAATTCTGGGTAGTGTGTTGCAGTTGGGCAGCCTGACCAAGTGGCTTTGCAATTCCCAGGAGCCAAGCACTTTGCCTTGGCATCTGGTGAATCTTTCGATGTGTGGAGGGGAAAGCAAAAGCTCTCTAACCAGAGAAGATACTGCACCAAACTGGCTCCAAATCAGAGGATCTGTTGTGGCCCTAGACCTGACCCTCTATGACCAAGGACAGGTAGCCAAACAGTTCGAGCGACAAAGTGATGAGAATTGCCTTTGTCCCTAATCTTTGTCAATCCCCCTCTTACTCAGGTGAGGAGAGGCAAGGTATCTGCCCAGATCACACACAGCTTAGCGACAGTCATCTGAACTGGGCTTCTGGCAGGCTTATCGCAGAACCCTCAGAGGCTGGTGCTGGGGTCGGGTGCCCACACAGGGAATAGTCAGGGGCTCTGCACAGGCTGCCAATGGAGGAAGGGAAGGGGGCTGGAGCACTGATGGACCTCTTTCTATGTTCCAGGTGCTTTACAAATATTGATCATCAAAGGATCCCGATTGTTCAAGTATGTCTGCTATGAGAGCAGCAGGTAGAAAATCAGTTTTCTTAGCAGGCAAAGATTAAATCTGAGGGGGCGAATAAATGCCCACAAAGGATAATTTGGCCAAACAAGGCTTCTTCTGGGTGGCTGAGAAGCACAGGTCTCTCTCTCTAGACACCTTCCTTTAACTAGCAGGAGGTTGAACAGCGGGTTCAGGAGTGGCAGCACCTGCAGCGCAGGCAGGAAAGGAGATGGCTACCTGGATTCCACTCCTTCCCCTCTGCACGTGGGTTGCTCTGAGCAACTGGACTCTGCTCTTAGTGATGGTGGTGAGAAAGGAGATTCCAGGGTGTCTCTTGCCCGGCAGTGTCTCCCCGGACTACCCCGCCCTCCCCCACCTCACGGAGGCTCCTGCTGCCGGGGATGTAGGTCATTAAGAGTGGGTGGGTGAGATAGAACAGAACAGAGTCTCATCCAGACATGACACCCCGCAGGGCAGCAGCGACAACACTTGAACCTGAAAACTGCCTGAAAATAGACTGTGTCTATGACATTATGCAAATCGTATGCAAAGTCAAGAAGCCCTCTGTCTCTATTTCTAGCTAACTGAATGTGGCCCTGGTGGAAGCAGCTCGTTCCAAGAGTCGCCCACCCAGAGTGATGATCGTACAGTCAGCATCAGCCCCAGCCCTGGCACCGGCCTTGGCATGCGCACCCCCACTCCAGCCGGGGTGCGGGCCTTGCAGGCATGAGCACTTTACTGTCTTTGGACTGTCGCTCTTCACATGAGGGAGGATATGGAGGAAGCAGAGCATCCTCCTGGAAGGCAGCCTGAAGCAGGGTCACTGGGGGATGGTGCAAGGGAAGGTGGAGAGGAGGGTTGACCTTGAGGGGCTAGGTACCACAAGGCCTTGGCTGGGGGAAAGGGTGGTCTTCAACATCCAGGTTTATTTTATTTTTTATTATATTAGTACATGTTTGCAGTATGTGAAATTGATATTTACCTTGGGGAGCAGGTACATGTACATGACACAGCTTGTTCCTTTTCTAAATCTCCTTTCCACCCAAACACCAAGGTTTATGCTTTAGGGGCACCTTCCTCCCACTTTGAATCGCCACGGTACCCATCATGCTCCGGACAAGGCTCTGACCACACAGATAACTCTCTCTCTCATCCTATACAGGTAGGAAATTGGGGCAAAGCTGCCAAAAAGCAAAGGGAGCAGCAGGTTTTCCTCATTTGGAGGCAGGCAGGTTCTCTGGGGCTCCATACGGAGGCAGGGGCTGGGGCACATGGCATGCCCACTGGTTCTGCTGACCAGGGGACCAATTCTGCTTTCCCAGGTCCTGACAAGCCTCATGGAGCTTTGGCTCTGCAGCTTTCTCACCGTGCTTTTGGCTTTCCAACTACAGCCTGACTTAGGGCGCAAATAGAACCAGTCAGACCGGTGGGCACAGGGGGAAGGAGTCTGCCTTTGTGAACCTATTAACACCCCTATTATTCCAGAGGTCTGAGAGCCCTCAGGAAGATGTCTATTGTGGGGGGACCTGTGACCCCCGTGAAGAAGGCTACAGGCATGGGCCAAACTGGCACTGCAGGTCCGCTAAGTCCTCCGTGGGAGAAGGAACTGGGGCCCTAAGAGGGCGTCTAATGCAGAGGCACAAATGTTTTTAGGCTAAGTTGCCCCTCGGCAAGGCTTCTTCCAGCTTTTTCAGTAATTTCCTGTCCCTTGGACTGTCGCGCCCAGTTTCAGGGGTGGGGCGCAGGGGCGTGCACGCGCGGGGGTGGGGTTACCAGGTGGGTCTCCTAGGGGGTGTGGACAGACTCCTATTTGAAGAGGGAATTGAAGAGAAGGGGTTCAATCTGCCTCTGAGTGAGGACTCAAAGCTTCTCGGTAGGCCTACTTTTGGGAGGACAGTCCCTGCACACCAGAAGGCTAGCAGGGCGCACGCAGGCAGCTGGTCCGCAGGGCGGCGGCCGAGGTCCCCAGCTTGCCTGGCCAGGCGGCCGGGAGGAAGGCAGCCTCTAAGCAGCCAGCAGAGGGCGACGTGACGGGTGCGGAGATCCGGCTGCTCCGGATGTAGCACAGAACCTTATGAGTCCACGCTATGCGGCTAGGTAGGCGCTTTTGGAACTGTGGTACAGGAAGGAGGATACCTGGGGCTCTCTGCTCCCCGCCCCTTCGCCTCCCTCTGGATCACTGCCACATCCAGCACGGGCTTGGCAAGACTCCGCTAAGTCTTGCCAAGTCAGGGTTCAGCCTTGGTTTATTGAAGGCCCAGTATGTGGTAGGCACGAGCTAAATGCTCTCACAAACAGTATCTCCAGGTAAGAAAGGTGAGATTTCCATGCTAGCAACCACCTGTGTCAGCACAGAAGCATTTGCAGACTGCTCTCTTCAGTGATTTCCCTCCATTTCCCCTGTCCCTTCTCCTCCTCCCTAGATCTTCTCCACCTAGGGATTTTCCAGCCTTTGGAAAGCTGGTGTCTTCATTTTCTGCTGCAGAGTCTCAGAAGGACTCTACCCCAAAATCCAATGGAGATAAAATCCTTCAGGCTGGAACGCTGATTCCTCAATGAGCAGGATTCTAGCGATGAAAGAAACTGCGAACTCTGTCCCAGTAATCCTGGAATTGAACTGGTACATGTCGCTTTCTATTCTCACCCAGTTTCGCTTCCTGGTTCTTCTCTGGACCTTGCACAATGCTGGGAGACAGGCCTGGGAAAGTGCTGAGACCGGGCAGCGGAAGACAGCAGAAGTTCGCCTGGAGAGGCTGTATGTGTGGGGAGGGGGCTGAAGGCTGGTAAGCCACTTCTTCCCAAACTTAGGGCTAACCTTGTCCTTAGCCTGAGCCCCAACCCATCTCCCCACCTCCCTCCAGCCCAGTCCCACCAGGGCCCAGGGTCACTGGTCAGTACACAGACCAATTCTCTGGACACTTCCAAATGCTAGATTTTCTGTGTGTTTTTATAAGGTCATTAAGTTCTGAGACACTTGCTAGAGCTTGACCAAGGGTGTGGGCCAGGGCCAAGGTCAGTGGCTAGAGCTGAGCTTCTTTTGTGCCTTCGAGACCCTAGGGTAAGCCACCCTCAGCCTCAGAAGCTCAGCATGGTTGGCCCCAAGCATGGCCACTGTCGTGACTTAAGGCAAGAATTAGAGCTTGGAAAGTTAGACTAGGACTTCATGGATTCAGACCTCGTGGATTCCAATATAGACCCCCTCTCCCAGGACTGGGAACCAACTCAGGACCTTGTGCTTGCCAGGAAGGTGTGGTACCACTAAGCCCAATAGAGTTGTTTTCAAATCCCATCTTGAGGCATATGGCTAAGAGGCAGGGCATAGGAATAGGTGAGCCTGATGAATTTAGGTCATACAGACTGACATTCAAAGCAAATCAGAGATGGAGAGGCCTCAAAGGACATCATGTCCAAATCTTGCTGTGTGGCAAGGAGAAGACCAATACCCTGAGATGAAAGACCTCATGGTGACATGGAGCAAGTTCCCAGGATCAAAACCCGGGTCCCCTCACTCCAGCTGCACCCTGCCATCCCCTGCGTGCTTAGCCTGACACTCTCTCAATTATGCTGAAAGTCCTGGCCTTGGCCCTCTGGATGGTCACCTCTCCACAGCACATCCTCAGCAAGGCCCCCAGAGTTTTAACGCCCTAGCAAGGCAGCCAGGGTAGTGAGGGGATTGGGGACAGCAGGGTCAGGCCGAGGCTCTTCCACACAGCTGGCATTTGGCTAGCTAAGGTCTTGTCTGAGAGACAAGAAGCTGATAAATAAGGCTATGGAGAGTGGCTCTGGGTACCTGAGGCTTGTCCCAGAGGGTGAGGCCTAACTAGCAGGCCACTGTCTACCAAGGGCTGGGCATGGCAGTGGGACTGACCAAGGGCAGGGAAAGCGCAGGAACAGGCTCCGGACCCAAACTGGGATTTCCCGGCTTGACCTCCCTTGCTCTGAAGCCTCTTCTGTGTCCTGCCTTGGAAGTGTCAGGGGGTGTACTCTGCTGGCATGGGGGTGGGGAGAGAGCCAGGCGTCAGGGAGCCGCCACTTTGTGCAGACCAGACGGTGAGGGGATCAGATTTCATCCCAGCTGTATTTGTGGCTGGACAGGCTGGGGGCCCAGCTGGGCAGGCTCAGCTGGGCCACAGGAGGGCATCTCCTCCCCAACACATGCACGCACGCTACCTCTACCCAGATGGACGGCCATTCCCTGCTGCCTCAGGCCGCAGGCAGAGAGAGTCCAGCAGTCCTGGGCTAGTGAATCACTTTGGCCTTCCCTGAGCCTTGGATGAGTTTCTGTAGGGTCTTCTTGATGCGCAGCGCGGTGAGGCGGGCAGAAGGGTTAGGGTACCAGCACTCCCGCATCATCTGAGCCAGGCCCGAGAGGACCTGGGGTGGGGAGAAGGGAGGGGGAAGGAGACAGGGCCACGAGTCAGCGAAGACACAAAGGAGACAGTGGGACACATGGCCCAGTAATGGAGAGAGAAGCAGCAGAGCAGGGACAGGAGGAAGGCGATGGGAGGGGCGTTGTGCAGCGGGCAAGAGTGGGGCAGACAGCGAGGGGAATGGAGGGAAGCAGGAGGGACTAGGAGAGGAAGATAAATGGAAGAGGACAGGAGCAGAGTGAGAAAGGGGAAGGCAGAAGGCATGCTCAGGTCTCCGGGAGCCTCAGGGCCCTGGGTGGACACGCTCTGGACACCTTCTCCCACCCCTGCCTCCTAAAAGAGGAGTTCTGCGCATCTTGCATCCCTGTCTGCAGTTGGAGGCCCCCATACACAGAGCAAGGACTCCTAGCCCTTGCCTCAACCATGGCTGCCCCCAGTGGTGGGTGGGCGTATGGGTGGTGGGTGCTGCCCTAAAAATGCACAAGTATAAATGCACAAGCATGCATCGGTGTGGCTTTTTACAGTTATATATTGTGCAAAACTTTGCATGTATTTATGTATACCTAAGTGTTTGTATTTAGTAATTCTGTCAGTAAATATTTATAGAGCATGCTGGGCACTGTGATAAGGAACAGGGACATAAGAGCGAGCCACTGTCATGTTTTTGCCCTCAGGAGGCTAACAGTCTGGCATATTTGTGAGTGTATATGTCTGAGGGTAAGTGCCTGTGTATGTTTACATCCACATGTGTATGTCTTTATATAAGTATGTAGAATTGTTTTAAAGGAAAAAAAAATAATGGCAAATTTCAAGCAAGAAATACAGCAGAGATCTCCTGACTTTTCACAGGTAAGGTGAACGGTTCTGAAAATGTCAGATCGACCAGAGGATTCCGAGGAGGTGGAGTCCACAGGCCGCCGATGCAGGAGAGAGCAGCTGAGGCATCCAGAATTTATCCAGAAAGCAGAGGCCTAGAACATCAGTCCCGGGCTGAGAAATCCCAGCTGTGAGCCCACTCGTGTCATCCCATCCCCAGCCCCGTTAAAGCCTCACCGGGTCTACGGCCAGCCGGTTGTGGATGGTGGGGGTCTGCTGGTCAATACACACCACTTTCTTCATGTCCTCAAAGCTGGGGTCATTAGGCACCATGTCATAGAAGGGTGGCCTGTAGTCCTCCACAATACCTGGAAATTGAGAGGGATGAGATTTGGGACCCAAGGAGGCCACGGAGAACCCAGAGGACAGCAGTGGCCAGCCTCTGTCCCAGGGGCTGGGAAACTGGTTATGTGGGCATGCTGCCCCTGAGAGGGATATGACTTAAATACGTGGACCGCAGTTAGTAGTTATTACCTTTGTTTTTCACCTCCCACGAGGTTTTTCACCTCCCACGAGACGAGCACAGAGCACCTTCCCTTGTGCTATAAACACTTTATGTGCATTGTCCCATTCGTCCTCACAACAACCCTGTGAGATGGGTATTATTATCACCTCCACGTTAGAGAGCAAGAAACTGATGCTCAGAGAAGCTGAGCCCAAGGTGACGTGGCTGGCTCGGCACAGTCCAGCCTCCAGCCTCTGTGCCTGTTCCCAGGCTTGCTCTGCTCCTGTCTCTCCCCAGCTGACTCCCACCCACCCAGCCTCGAGGGTCTCTGACTGTCCCTGATGCCCCATCACACCTAATCCTTACTGAACGCTCATTAAGTGCTAGCTACTCTCCTGAGGGCTCTACACATCCTCCCAACAGCAAGAGGTATGCAATACTCTTAGCTCCACTTCCTAAGCCAAGAAAGTATGGCCAGAGAGTCTAAGAAATGTGTCTAAGATCAACAGGTGGTAAATGACAGCTGGGATTTAAGCCTAAAAATCTGACTCCAAAGCCCTGCTTCCAAGCTCCAAGCTGCACTGCAGGGAGGGCAGCTAACTGATTACCAAGTACGAACTGCAACAAAGACACAGAGACTCCTCTGCAGAGAAAAGGGATTTTTACCCTGGTCCAAAGAAAGGCGCAGGGCTCCTCTGCCTACTGTGGCCCCATATCATCCTCCATGCAGAGACCTCAGGAGCTTCCTGCACAGGGCCTGCAGTGCCCATCCTGCTTCCCAGCCCTAGGCGGGGCGGGGGCTGTGGCCTCGTAGGCCATAACCTCAGTGGAGCCTTCGCCAGCTGCTCTCCCTGTGGCAGGCTTCCAAGCTGCCCCTGTGCAGCACGTCCCTAATCAGCGCTGCGCAGAGGCTTGAGCGTGTCTAATGAGCCTTTAATCAGCGCCGGGGCTGACACCAGATTACAGTGTTTATAATGCGCTGTGAATCTGTGTGGGGTGATGGCGCTTCCCCCTCAGCCCAGCAGCCTATGGGCTGACTCCTCCCAGCCCTTCCTTTTTGGCCTGCAGGCTGGGCCAGGGGCCTTGGCTGTCCGAGCGTCCTCTCTTCTAGAGCCTATAGTGCACTCTGGCTGTCAAGGCCAGGGACTGGGGTCCCTGGGGAGCCTCCTCAGGGACTGGGGACACCTTGGTCTCTGCTTTCAGAACGTGATCCAAGAGGGCAAATGACGTCTGGGAAGAAGCTGGCAGCTGGTAGATGCTCAAGAATGACAACATTCCTCTTCCGAAGGAGCAAAGCCCCAGTCAGGCCCTGAGCAGTGTTCTCAGCCTGTCACCCTCCATCCGCCCCGGGCTGGACATCATGGCCACAGGGCTGCCCGAGTGTCCTCTGTGGTAATCCACAGTCAAGATGAGTCACGGTCAGTGGACGGGTGGGGCAGACAGCCTGAGGCATTGATAACCTGTGTTTTTGGAGATGAGGAAGTCAAGGATCACAGAGGTTCAAGAGTCACAGTGATAAAGATCACTGGTCCCAGAGTCAGACTGGCTGGGTGTGGACCCTGAAGCCAACTCCAGCCTGCCATAATTCTGCACCTCAATCTCATCTATAAAATGGGGGTAATAATATATCAAGCACATACTCTATTATAACAATAATGGCCATGGATATTGAGTTCTAGATATTGTTCCAAATATTGCACTTCTCAACAAATGAAGCTATTTTTATTCTCATTTCACAAATGAGGAAACTGAAGCCCCGAGAGGCCACACAGACATCCACAGTCATGGCAAAATCTGGAATGGAAGCAGGCAATCTGAGTCTAAGCCTAGGCCTTAAGCACTAGGCAATATTACTTCTATGTCAGTACAGGAGATTTAAATGAGATAGATAATTCATACAGAGACATGGCGTGACACACTGAATATCAGTAACTGTTAGCTCTTAGTAATGTGTCTATTATCACTAACCCAAGATTTCACAGCCAGATTCCTAGGCCACCTGAACCTTAAAAAGTCACTCAGCTGACCCAGTTGGTAAGCGGCAGTGAAGGGATACCAGGAGGTCCGGCCACAAATCCCACAGGCTGTAGGCACCAGCCACGACTTAAAGCCCCACCTCCACCTGCTCCTTCCTCCGCTCGGTGCACAGCGGGCCTCACCGTTGACGATGGTCCGCCGGGTGATCTCCCACAGCACCAGGCCAAAGGCCCAGACGTCGGTCCACTTGTAGGACTCGAAGCAGTCAGTGCGGATCTGCTCGTCCAGCACCTCCGGTGCCATGTACCGCTTGGTGCCTACTCTTGGGTTGTTGCCGATGTCCAGGTAGTCACTGCCCTGGGAGTGCATCACAGCCAGGCCTGTGGGTATGAGGCCTGTCACGCCTGCCGCTTCCCCTGGCCCATACCAGGACTGCCTCTGGGTGGGGATAGATAGCAACACAGAGGCACAGAGGGGCAGGTAGTGGGAGACCTGCCCTGAGATGGCTAGAAGCCAGTGGCAGAGGGCAACCCACTGTCCCAGTTACCCTCTGTGTCTGGTTCCTGGGAACCTTGCAAGATGTGAATACTCCAGGCAGGCTTTATTATGCCCATTTCACAGAGCAGAACCTGGAAGCCCAGGGAGGGGAACCATATAGACAGTGAAGCTAGAACAAGAACCCAGGTTCCTGGTTCTCTGTCCCTTTTTCCCCAACTTCATTGTGGGTGGTGGAAGGAATCGGGGCTTGGGAAGGGTGTTAAAATGACTTGTGGGGCTCTTGTGGAAGTGAAACGAAGCAGAACACCTTTCCAAGTTTTGAAAGCAGGAATAGTTGTGGCCACCCATTCCCACAGCAATGGGCAGAGAAAGGTACAGGGAGAGCCCAGCCCCGCCCATCCGCCTCGGCGCTGCACAGCTCACCCAGGTCTGCAATGCAGCACTGAAGGTTGCTCTTGACTAGCACATTGCGGCTCTTGAGGTCACGGTGGGCGATGGCCGGCTTGCCCTGTGTGCCAAAGATCTCCACGTGCAGGTGTGCCAGGCCGCACGCCGCAGAGACAGCTAGCTTGAGGGCCAGCTGGGGCTCCAATGTCTGCCGCTGCAGGAAGTCGTAGAGTGAGCCGTGCTCGTGGTAGTGCGTGATGAGCCACAGCTGCGTGCTCGAGTTGCGGGAGGTCATGTCGGAGGCGATGAAGCCTGTGTGCAGCAGGATCAGCATGGCTCAGCCCAGAGGCTGGGAGGCTGGACTGGCTAGGGGCAGGGCGGGCCGGGGGACAGGAAGTGGGCTGAGTCACCGCAAAGGTGGGACTTGGATGGAAGGTCCCTGGGCTCAGCCCTTAGGTCAGAGACTAGGGCTGAAGATGGGCTGGGAGTCCTTCAGGATTAGGGTGATGTCCAGAGGCCTGCGGGCCTCCACCTTGAGGGCGGGGATGAGACAGCCAGGCCTGTCCCGGGGTTCGTCTCCCTTGCCTAGGATGTTGTCATGTCTGAGCAGCACCGTGTTGTAGATCTCCGTCTCCCGGAACCAGGACTGTTCATCTCTCGAGGAAAAGATCTTGACAGCCACGCTCTCACCATGCCACAAGCCCCGCCACACCTCGCCATAGCGGCCCTTTCCTGATGCAGTGGCCAGAAAGGAGGGCAAGGATTACACACTGGGCACAGAGAGCCTGGTCCCCACCCATCTTGATGCTGTGAAGAACCTCTGGATTTACACATAACTTAATCCAGACCCAAACCCGGCTATGGAACACCCCCATCCTTCAGAAGGACCCCACCCTGGCCCACTTCTGGTCAGTTCCTGGCTCAGCAGAATTCCCATTCTGACTCAGCCTGGGCCTCGCCGATGACTCTGGAAGCCAAGAGCTTCCTCATCCCCCAGGCTTGTGGGAGCCCTTCACCCCATCCCCTGGGCTCAACCACTGCTCACCCACACACTCCACCAGGGTGACCTGCCGGGCCACTGTCCTCTGCACCAGGAAGGGGAGCCCCGAGCCACTGCCTGTGGTGCAGCTACTCTCCAGGAATTCCTGAGGAAGCCGAGAAGCCACTGAGAAGCTGCCCACCCTTCTTTGTCACATGTGGGTCCTGCTGCTGTGTCCTGCATGCTCCCCCTCGCCCAGCTCCCAGCCAGCTATAATCTCTGGGTGAACCCTCTGATTCTGTGGCTCCTGTAGCCCTGCCCTCTACCCCAATTCCAAATTCCCCAAGCTCGTACCCCGAATATGTTGTCCCTCTGCTCAGAGGATTTCAGGATGAAGCTGGAGTCGCCCAGGTCACTATATAGGCCTCGCTGCTTCTTCTGCCTCCGCCGGACATGCCACAGGCCCAGAGCACCCAAGGCCACCAGCACTAGCAAGGCCAGCACGGGGCCCAGGATCAGAGGCAGCTGGCCATCTACTTTTGGCTGCTCTGGAGGAGTCTGGGGGGCTGGAGGAGGTGTGTATTGAGTCCCAGCTTTTACCAGGCCAGCTCCCGTGCCCTTGTGCCAGACTGCTGTGCCAGTTGGATCCCAGAGTTCTGGTCCCCCACACCCGACCCCTCACCCCCCAGAGCACAGAGCAAAGCAGGGCAGGGGCGGGTCTGAGGAGAGGGGAGGGGCTGCCGGGCTGCTGGACATACTCGCCAACCACAGGGAGATGTTTTGATTGCAGAACAGACTGGTACAGCAGAAATGGTGGACGACCTCAGTGGGACGTCCCCAGCACAGCTCCTCATTCTGGCTCCCACAGCCCCGGAACTGGTGGTGGTGACCCTCCTCATCCAGAAACAGCACCACTGTGCACCACAGGCCCCGGCAGGTGGCCTCCTTACAGTGTGGGCTCTCGCAGGCACAGGTCACCTGCCCCCTCCGAAGGGGCTGCGCAGGGTTCCCTAGAGACGCAACAGAGGCCCAGCCCCTTGGCACAGCTGCCCCCCGGTGGGCTCAGCACTTGCTTCTGCCCCACCGACCCTCTCTGTCTCCCCTCAAACATCTGGACCTTGCTCTTGTACTTCCACCCTCCCTGGGGCTTTACCCCTCGTCAGGGGCAGGGAAGGAAAGCTTCTCTGAGGAGAAGTTCTCACAGGAAAGCTTCTGCCCCTTCCTGGTCCCAGGACTGTTTTTCCGATGCCAGGCCTGCTCTGGCCTCCGGCCCCCAAGGGCTTTCTCAGACTTTCTCTGCCGACATCCCCACTCCCTCCGCCCCATACAGAAGCCAGATGTAGTCCCGCACTGGAGTTTGCCGGAGCACCAGCCTGCAGATTTGCAGCAAGAGGCCAGACAGCAAAGGACAATTGGGTGACTGGAAGCATGGCCTAACTGGGCTTCTCAGCACCTACCTTCAGCCCGCTCCATCCTCCCGCCCCACTCCTCACACAGCCAGTCCCACAAGAGGGTAGCCAAGCTGAGCCCAGACACTCTTGGCCCATGTTCCCAGCCGTCCTCCCTGTCCTCACCCCGGGTCAGGCCCAAGACCATCAGCAGCGTCAGAAGACTCCTCTTGGGCTGGGCCAAGGTCATCATCCCTGGAGAAAGGAGCAAGGGAAGCTCTGCAAGATGTGACAGCTGCTGACCGCGGCTCCCTCCTGCCAGGAGGAAATCACGGGGAGGTTTTTTTGGTGTGGGGAGGCAGCAAGGCCACCTCTCTACTCCCTGCATCTGGCTTTGGGGCGGGGCCTGCAAGGGAAGTCCTGATTCACTTCCCCATGGAAACCATCCTGTTAGGGGTGAGGGTGGCGAGCCATGTTTGAGTGACAGGGAGCCTGAGGGACAGCAGCCCTGCACTCCTCTGCTGAGCTCAGACTGGAGGCAGCTGAAGAGGGCCCGGCCAGGGTGCCAGGAGCACCTCCTCTGAAGTCCTCTGTGTCCTCTGTCTCCTGCCCACCCCCTCAACCTCCACCCCTGCCCACCCCTTTCCCAGTGCCCCCCCAGGCCTGGCTGCCTCAAACATAAACAGGCTCCTGTCTTCACTTCCTGCCATTCAGGGTCCCGCCAAGCCAGGAACAGGAATCAAGATTGTTTAGATTGGGGTCTGGATAGAACAGGCAGGAGTCACGCAAAGCAGGGACTGAGGGCAGACCTCAGGGCGGGCGGGGACGCTGCAGGGTCTGAGGAGCCCCCGGGGCTGAGATGCCCACGTGACCACGTCCTGGTAGGACACCTGGGAAGTCACCAAGCTTAGCCCCTCACTTTAGAGAGAGGACAAGGCTCACCCGGCAGGAGGCTGGTCCAGGGTCAGGCAGGACTAACAGTAATAAGTGTCCAACCCAAGTGTCCGTTCCCTGACATTAATGATCATGTAACAAACAGGCAGGGTGTGGTCTGTGCCGGGTTACTCCAGGTGTCAAGGAACCTCTCAGCCACCTCTCCTGAGTAAAAGAGACCTCTCAGAGCTGTTCCCTGGCCCGCTTTTCCCTCAGTTGTCCCGGGGAAGGGTCAGGGGAGGAAGAGTCCCACGTCCAGGACACGGGAGAGGAAGTGAAACACACTTAGACACTGAATGTCTGACCTCCTGTGGCTGGCTGGGGTGAGACTTTGCCAGACGTTTGATGGAATGGGTTAAGGGGAGTTAATTCTCACGTGTGACAGTCCCCACTCAGATCTCAGCTCAACTAGGGCTTCAGGAGCCACCCCACTCTTCCCTTCTCAAAGCTTGAGCACGAGAAGATGGCTGGAGTACGGCCCGTGGTGCTGTGCTTACCTAGCGTGTGTGAGGACCATCCCCAGCACCCCTTCCCCCAAAGAAAGGAGGAGGATGGTGGTCAGACAGCCACGAGGACTTTCTGAATGGTGCTACATGAAGACCTGAGATCCTGGGGCTCTGAGGTTAGGGAAGCTGGGGTTGGGGTGGGGGCTTCATGGGCCTCTGCCTCATGGAAGCTCTGGCCTTCCTGCCTGGGCTTCCTCTGCCCAAGAGGCCCGGGTTGGGGGAGGAAACAGCGCTGTGGACCGCTGCAGCTGCGTCCCAGCCTCTGCCTGACCTCCTGCCTCTCCTCGCTCCTGGTGGCCAGTGAGGACCCCGGCAAGCACTCTGCCGTGGGGGCCAGCAGCCAGAAGGAGGGAGAACCCCACGAGAGCTGCACCTGATCTTGGGGAGCAGCCAGCCGTGGAGCCTGCACCTTCCCAGACGGTGGCTAAGAAGAGTGTGTGAGGCGGGGAGGAAAACGTGGCTGGCATCCAGGGTGATACCTGGCATCCTTCTAGGGTCCTCTGCTGAGCTTCACTTATCTGACATCTCCCAGGCCAGCCCCCGGCACACGTGAGAGTCCCCTGGACATCCTTTGGTCTCACCCCCACTCCAGATTTGCCCTCCATCGACCTGGGACCAGCAAGCAACATGAACCTGAGAGCATTTTCAGCGAACTGTGGTCTGTCCGTGTGGACACACTTTGAGAACCGTGTGCTCCACGCAGTGGAAACAGGCTCCTGTACATCTGTCATGCTGGGCAGGGCCTGCTGGTGGGAACAGGCCACAGCGGGAAGAGGCCCTCACTCAGGGGAGAGGAGGGGCAGCCACAGCTCAGTACAGGGCTAGAGACTTGGTGACACAGTGCGACCAGAGTGGAAGGGGACTTCGTTCTAGTCAGCAGCAGGGCAGGCAAGAGCTGGAAGCTCTGCACAACTCACTGCAGGTCCGACAGTCTGGGAGCTTGGGACCTTAGTTCCCAATAGCCCCATGCGCTCTGGTACAGACGGGTGCCAGACGGGAGACAGCTTTCAGGTTCACCCTGAAACTGGGCTGTAGTACAGACAGCCGAGGCCTAGCTGTATCCTTTCCATTCTAAACCAAACTTCACGAAAGACCTCCTGCAGACACAAAGCATCGTTGTTGTTGGCCACAAATAACAAAGGTTAAAATTAACTTCAAATATGAGCTTAAATAATAATAATAGTTTACCCGCTCCTTGTTTTAATTAAAGCTTATCTCGTTTCATCCCTAGGAACAGTCCAGTGAGGAGACTGGGGCTCCAGATGGAAAGCTTCTTGCCCAGACTCGCTAAATATGCCTTGAAGAACGTAAATTGCTCATAAGAAATTCTCCCTCGCTCCTTGATACTCCTCCAGCTGTTTGGAGCGGGGGCAAGTCCTTCCGGGAGGGAAAAAAACCATACAGATTTCAGCAGACATTAACAAACTGCTCCCTGCTGTGGTCACCACAGGGTACCCTGCTTTGGTTGAGTTTTGCAGATGATGTCACCACCCGGAAACTGTTTGGGCCTCGGGTGTGGGGAGCCCGGTTGGGATGTGTCTGGAAGATGGTTGTAAAACTCTCTCCATCAGCGCCAGCGGTTAGCATACCAGTGCCCATCGCAAGACAAGAAAAATCCCGTGTCAAATGCAAACATCTTTTTTTCTTTTCCTTTCTCCTTTTTTGTGGAACTCAAGGTAGAACCTAGGCCCTCCTGTGTGCTAGGTGAGTGTCCGACCGCTGAGCTCCAGACCCAGCCCAAACACAACCCTCTTGCCTCATGCTGCACTTCACGGAGTCAGCCCCAGACCGCACTGTTGACGTGGGGCTGCTCTTCCAATTCACATATCATTTTATTAGCCGCTTATGACCAGGCAGTGGAGCAAAACAAGCTTGAACATTAGAGCCACAGGCAGAGGATGGAGACAGCACAGTACAGCTTTCCTTTGTCTAAGGGGAGACGTTCCAAGACCCCCAGTGGATAAGTGGAACCATGGATAGTTGCAAATCCTATATATATTTGAGTTTTCCTATATGTACATACCTGTAATCAAGTTCAGTTTATAATTATTTCAGTTTTATGTAGACCAAATTATTTGGCTTTAGATTAGGCCATGCAAGAGATTGCCAATAATTAGTAATATACCATAATGATTATATTATAAACAAATTTTTACTTCCTCCTTTTAATTTTGTTTTTATTATTATTTATTTATTTATTTATTTATTTATTTTGAGACAGGGTTTTGCTTTGTAGTTCAGGCTGGCCCTGAGCTCAGCCTCCAACTCACATCACAGCAATCCTCCTGCCTCTGCCTCCCGGGTGCTGGGATTATAGGCGTGAGCCACCACGCCTGGCACTGTGGTATGTGGTACTGATTGCTGCTGGGTGTGAGTCTCCACGCCCAGTATGGTATGTGGTTACCAGGAATCGAACCCGGGTCCTTGAGCTTGCGAGACAGGTGCCAGAACCACTGAGCTAACTCCTGGCCCTATTATTATTATTTTTGTGGTACTGGACAATGAACTCAGAATCTTGTTCTTGTCAAGCAAGTGCAGAGCTACTGAGCTAAATCCTGGCCCTTCTCTTTGTATTTTATTTTTATTTATTTTATTTTATATTTTATTATTTTATTTTATTTATTGTAGACAAGGTCTTCCTTTGTAGTTCAGACTGGCCCTGAACTGACTATGTAACCCAGCCTCAAACTCACCCTCCTGTCTCTGCCTCCCAAGTGCTGGTATTACAGATGCACTAGATTCCTGCCACCACACCCAACCCTTCTCTTTTTGTTTAAAAGAGTTGCTATGCAGCTTCTCTATCCAAATTGACAGCATCACAGCTCTTGCACTTTGGGGAAACTGAAGTGATATAATGAGTATCTGAGCATTGGCTCCACAAGTCTCTGCAGTCAGTCTGATAACTAAGATAGTAGCTCGTACGTGACCAGTGGGCGGGTGGTTTCTACAGCACAGATACATTGGACAGAGGAGGAGTCATGTCCCAGGGGATGGAATGTAACAACGCAAGCTTTTGCCACACTAATCACAATAGTGCACAATGTAAAACTTATAAGCTATTTACTTTATTTTATCAAACCCAACAGTGCTCTATCACTGACATCTCCAGCCTTTTTTGCTGGTGTTTTTCTATTTTGAGATGGGTCTAGTCAAATCACCTGGGGTGGCCTTGAATTTGTGATCCTCTTGCCTTGGCCTTGTGAGTGGCTGGAATTTCAAGACTGTACCATCATGCCTGACTGCACTTAATATTTCAGTACCACAGTTGACTGCAGATAACAGAAACTTCAGAAAGCAAAAGTGCAGATAAGCAAGAAGCAAATAAGAATACCACAGAGCATGAGATGAAGTATGAGCTCTGGATCACAGAGGTCTGGGTTCAAGTCGTGCCTCTGATTGAAAGCTGGGAGAATTAGGTAACAAGTTACTTAACTGTCTAGGCGTGGGCTTCTCCTTAGGTGTAAAATGAGAATAGCAGTATTATTTATCTCATAGGTATAATGTAGTAGAAATTATTGAGCCCAACACTAATTAGTGCACTCAATAAATGTTATCAAAGTCCCAGACATGCTATTTACATCATCCAAGGGGCTTTAGACAAGTTATGCAGGTCTGAACTTGTTTTCTCTCTGGTAGAATGGGCATAATTACCCCTCTAACTGCTAGGTTGTGGCCAGGAGAATACCTAAGTGTTTACATAATAAGCACTCAATAAATGGCAGCTATTTTTCACAACCCAATGATAAAAGAGACAGCTTAGCGGACCCATGGATCAATGCAAGATCCCTAACTCTGCCAGGAGCTGCCCCCAGAGGGTGGGGGCTACCACTGTCCACTACAGACCTCACCTTGGGGAAGGAGAGAGGGGCTGGGGGGCTGGCTGGCCCACAGGTCTCAGGGCTTAGTTCCCAGCGCAGGCCGAAAGGCGGGCTCGCAGTCTGGGCAGTGCCTGGGATGCCCTTTGGCATAGGAATTGGGCAACCCATTCTGTGCTGGAGTGAGGCTTGTGAGATGGAGTTAGCGAGAGCTGCACGAGCTAGTCTGGGCACAAGGGCACAGGGAGATTCAGCAGCCCTGGAAACGAACACTCACTCCCAAGCCAGCTCTGTGGTATTAATGCTTCTGCCCATGTTAAGGATGAAGATGGGAGAGAAAAGTTAAGAGACAGGCCCCAGCTCGCATCGCGGCAGCAAAGGTTTCTGATTCCGGCTCCAGGCTCCAGGTTCAGGAAGGGGAGTGAGCGGATGTGTCCATATAGCGAAGGGCAGCTGGTGCTGAGTATCCGGGCTGGCACTGCTGTCACCTCTCTGAACCCCCTCCCCGAAGGGGCCCTCGGGTGGGGGTCACGTGGCCCCTGCCCGTCCCACCCGATCCCGCCGCCCTCAACTCACCCTCCGGCCAGCGGACAGGACTTGAGACGCAGGACGATGGGCGCTGGGCTGGGGACAGGGCCGGGGGGCCAGGCTTGGCCCCGGACGGGGCTGGGTCCGGGAGGGGTTCGCTCGGCGCTGCTTGCTGTGCGGCCTCTCGGGACTGGGAAAGGGGCTGGAGCAAAAATGTTTCTTATTCCAGCGTCTTCCTGCCTGGCCCGGCTCCACCACTCCCTAATAAACCATTTCCTATTGCCCAGCATGCGGACGGGCCGCCTGCGGGGCCGCGGGACAGGGCCCCTCGAGCAGCTCCGGACCCCAGACCACCCTACTCCGGGCTCGGGGGAGCTCCGCCCCCTAGCTCCCACCGCCCTCCTCCGTGGGGCCTGGGCCTTGAACTTGGGCTCTGGGCTTCCTGTAGGATCCAGAGCCCAAGCCGTGGGGACCACAGCTGTAATGGGGTGTGTATGTGGCGCCTCCGGGTAATGAGGGGGGGGGGGCTTTAGGAGCATCTGGCAGGGTGGCACCCGGAGAAGGACACTCGCGGAGGGGAGGTGTTACCTGTCCTTTCTCCACTTCAACCCCGGCTCGATCTAGGAGGGTCAGAGTAGAAATGAGGACAGTTTGTGGCTGGTGGGGTCCAGATAGATTTTGGCTCCGCCTTCTAGACTCACACTTGGCCCAAATTCTTCCTCTCCTCCCTCCAGGCCCTCCCCACATGCCTTGTCCCCTCCTCTGGGCCCACAGGCTTCCCCATCAGTGACCGGCACAGGGCTAAAGACCCAGATAGGGGCACCTCTAGGCCAGCGATGGTGGTCTAGCTCCGGGCCGTGACAAGGACGTTCTCTGCACTAAAAGGCAGCTAGGATGGACAGAGGTGCTGGGAGATCTTGGATCTGCCCTTTTCGGGAAGACACCCCATCCAGCTACTGGAGCTTCAGGTATGGGAAGCGGGAGCAGCAGGCTTCACCACCAGGGAGCCCCGGATGTTGGAGGCAGAGCTCCCTGCCTCGACCGGCCCCGACTGCCTTGACTCTGCGTCATTCCCAGCCTCCCAGTTTGCACATGCTCTGAAGTCAACATACCTGCTGGTAATCCAGGTTGTTTCTTTGGCCGTAGGCAAGTGACACTTGTGTGCGCTTCAGCATACTCATCTCTTCCCTGGCATAATGCACAGCGCCAGCCTCCTACAATGCACGACACCTGTCTCAGTTCATAGCAAAGGAGCCCAGGCTGAGCTTGAGAGGGAGCAGACCCTCCTCCTACGGCATCTGTGAGTTAAGCTAAGGCCTGAGCAGCCTAGGAACAGAGTGAGCTTCTGGCTCAGCCAGGCCTCCAGCCGTCTTGCTGTCGTGAGGAGATTCTGCAGGAAGGGTCTCCACACCGTCCTGGCCCTTGACAGGAATAGAGGCTGGGGGAGGCAGTGGCTAGAGCCCAGACAGCATCAGTTGTTGATAACTCACTTCCTCTGCTGAAACCACCTCCTGGCCCTCTCCAGCTGCTTCAGGACTTGTGAGCCTCGTGAAGTCTCAGAGTCCCGCCACACCCGGATTTCAGCGTTCCACAGCCAATAGGAAGTACTATGGGATTATGGTATCTGCTCTTTAAGATTATAGCAGCCACTTTGGCACTGCACTAGCTGCAGAACTGGGACCGTGGCTGTGTGGTCACATCTTTGACAACCGCTCTCCCCCTGCTCTGCGATGGCTCCTGGCCAACCTCTTCCTCCCCAACCTATGGATCTCTGTCCAATAAGGTAGGAACAAAGGCTGTGGTTAGGACCCTCTGGGAACTTCAGAGCCTGCATTCAAGTCCTGCCCCCTCAAGGAAGCAGATAAAAGAAGTCATCGAGATCAAGATCTGAGAGACAGCGGAGACTTTGTGTGGGTGGGGTTCACGAAGCAGACAAAAGTGGAGTAGGTTTTGTAAAGAGGAAGAGAGAACCAGTGGGAAATGGCACTGAAATGTCCCCGGCTTTCTCAGGGCACTGAGCTCTTGGAAGCCTGGCTGGATCTTTTGGGGCTCTTACAATCTGCTTGTCCCCTCATAGCACACAGAGAACTGGGAAAGTGTCGGAGGAGGAAAACAGATGTGGAGAAAGCACTGGAGCCTCAGGCCAATGAGGACATGGAGAAAGAATTACAGCCTGTGTCCAAGTCTGTAACCATTCAGAGGGACCAGCTGTTCTCTGTATTCAGCGAAGACAGAACAAGAGGAAACAGGGCCCACAGGACTCCAATGGAGAGTTTGGTATGCAGAGGGATTTCCCAGCAGCGCCTGAAGCAGAGGCTGGAGCTCGTGGGTCTGTGCATGGCAGACGCCATGCAGCAACATGTACTGTCATGAAGGCAGGGCCGTGGACTCCCTGACCTTGTAGGATCAGCCATTAGTAAAGATCAAGCATCAGTGTGACTCAGAGCAGGGACAGCTTCACAGGCATGTGACCTATAGGGACACTTAGGGCTCCACACTTGGTTTAATGCTCTTCAGCTGTCGTCTTGAAATTCTTCATAATGCTTTAATGATATTTGAACAATGAGCTCAAATTTTGCATTTTGTGCTGGGCCCACAAATTATGTAGTAGTTCTCTACCAGGATGAAGAGAGGGAAAAGTAAGGCAGGGGAACTGGCAGAGGGTGAGCCAGGCTTTGCTTCACTTACATTGCTGCATAGAGGGTGGGATGTAGCTCAGTGGTGCTGCACTTGCACTGCCTATGTCCAAGTCCCTTCATTCAATGCCAGCACCAAAAAGAAAAAAAGGGGGGTGGGATGCAGACTGGGAAAATTAGACTAGACAACCTATGGGTATTTTTTAAATACAAGAGACACAAATCTAGTAGAACAGGGTGCTCAAGGAGTGCCCAGCTGGGTGTCTCTGAGGGATAGTAGGGCAGATACTATTTGTCTATCTATTCAAGACACAGGAGAGATTTTTAGTGCAGGGAGGAGTGTGAGTTTTGCCTGGAGGAAAAGGGAGAGCAAAGGACCTTCAGGTGTCCTTCAGCCCCAGGGGAGGACACGGTGGCTTTCTGAAAGTAGTGAGTGTGGATCCCGAGTCCTGGATACCAGGCCTGGATCACTGCTTTGTGCCTCAGATTCCTCCCTTGTACACTGAGAGATTTAGGCCAGAGAATCCTGAAGGTTCCTCCCAGCTATTCTTCAGCTCTAAGATTCAGGAACCTACTCAGCCCCGTGTTGTGTCATCTGACTCAGGTGAAAAGGTGATTTCACTGGTGCCTCGTTTTGGGAAGGTGGAGAAGCCAGGGATCTGGTCAGCTCCTCAGGAGATGGCTACAAATTCCAGCCAGACCCCAGGTTCTGAGCAGCTGAGCCCTATTCCTCTATCTCACAGCTCTTCCAGATCACCTCTGGGTGGATTTGCCTGCGCCCTGCCCACCTCTGAGCCCCCAGATGCGGGAAGAATGAGACCTCAAGGCAGGGGAGCCTAGAGGCTTAGAAGGCGCCATTGAAAGCCACAGGGCGTGCTCTGTCTCCCGGATCTCTGAAGATACAATTTAAGGAAGCTGTCGCAACACATCTCCCCTTGCCAGGGAAGCAGGTTCTGGATCAGCCCTCCCCTTATGTTTCTTGGACCCCAAGTCCATCAAATGGGCCTGGGGCTGAGGGACAGGAGAGTCGGCGGGAAGAGCTCATGCTGGGAGCCTGCATGTCAGGCTTAGCTTCCATACCTGTAGGAAGGGGATGGTAATTCCTTCTCTACCGCACGCTGAGACTAACAGCAAAGGACGTGAGCACGTCCTCTACCAGCTATAAAACGAGCCCAGGTGTCCAGTTTTCTGGGAGGGAGAAGGCAGAGTTATGGGGCAGGAGAAAGAACACCAAATGGAGAGTAAGGAGACCTAAGGCAGTAGCATGGCCCCTATTTCATGTGCTCTAAGTAATAAAGGCTCTCTGCTCCACTTACTACGAGGGCCTGTTACACAAAGTAATGTCTGCTCACTGGAGAGGGCTATAAAGTATGCGGCAGCCATTTTGAAAAAGTTAAATCACAAATAAGCGCAGGGAAAATAAGGAAATCAAATCCCCAAGAAAGTTATAATGAGTGACAACTGTACCTATCCCAAGACCCTCTCACTGGGGACACCTCCCCTGCTGTCAGAGCTTCAACTGTGTATTTGTTTTTGTGACATTTGTCTCATTGACTTAATCATGTGTCTGTGTTTACATCTTAAAACTTCAAGCATTATTTAACAGCTTTGGGGTTTAGGTCATTTAGATACCCTCCCTCTGATTATCGTTGTATGATCACTATTTTACAAAAGTAAATAATATGGCTAGACTTCTAGTGCCCATTCCATCAGTCCAGACAGGATCTCCCGGCATTCCTGTAAAGAAGAATGGTGGCATCCACCCTTTTCCCTGGAGCTATAGCCCTGATGTGGGAAGGAAGCCGTGTCTGTTCACTGTAGGGAGTGACCTTGGTTTGGGGGCTGCTCTAGTAACATGGGTCACCATGGATGCCTTGAGGGCCATGGTGAGCATTCTGGATGGTGCAGGTCTTCCTGCAGCACTGGACTTTTCCCCATGCTAACAAAAAGCCAGGCCTGGGGGAGGAAAGGCAGAGGTGACGGGCAAGGGGCTGGGGGAGGTGGCTCTGTGAGGCTCTGGAAGCCCGGGAGTCTGAGGAGTTACCTCGGCTACCTCCGAGGAGAAGGTCCTCAGGATCTGGGGGTAAGTAATGGCTCCTGCCACGAGACAGGCTGCAAGAGGGGGCCGAGAGGCTGAGCGAGGCCAGAGGCCAGCGAGATTTCCTTCAACTCCAGCCACTTGAGTGGGTGGGACCGGATTGCTCACACTGCACACAGGAATCTGCCTTTGTTTCCAGCTGGAGGGGAAATGCCACGAATCCTGCCCCTTTCCCGCCCCTCCTATATCTGAGCCTGGGTTCTGCCCTTCCCAGGACCGGAGAGCTTGGGACTGAAGGCCTCAGGCAAGCTTTTGTCCCCAGGGCCCCAAACCCACAGACCTCTGTCCCTCAGATGTAGGGAATGGAGACCCAAGGCCGGTCAGGACTAAGCAAGTGTGAAGGAGTTTGGGTCAGACTGGCTCAGCTCTCCCCTTCCCTCAGAAGGACCATGGTTGTCCACGACCAAGAGAGCTATGAGGTCTGAAGACAGGACTTAAGGACTAGGGCAGGTCCCGTTAGCACCCCCAACTGCTGCTCCTAAAGCCTATCCAGACTCAGGAACTCTACCCTCAGCCAGACTGTGGAGCTGGGCACACAGTGCTGGGGGCAGAAGGGATGGGAGGAGAGGATGGGCCTGGAACCCAGGCAGCAGGGGCCCCTGTGCTGTCTATTTCCGGTCAGTGTGTCTATGTGCTTCTGCACCTTCGTGACTAAACGTGTTCCCATCAGCAGTGTGTGGCCCCTCTGTGTATGACTAGAGTCTGCAGGCTAACGGGCACATGTGCCTTGTGGCTGAGAGTCTGGAAGTCTCGTAGGTCCTGGCTGATGTGTGTCTGCATGTACCACTTGCCCATGTGACTATAGTTGAAATTTCAGTGTGTCTATCTGGAGCAGGAGTTGGCAGGGTCGGGTGGTGAGAGACGCCAAGTCTCGGCCACAAGTGTCCCCTTCAGATCCAAGTGTCTTCCTTAGTGGTCGGAAACCAGGGTCCCTCTGAAGACAAAGAGGCAGGCGAGCAGGTCCAAATCTGTGCTGGAGTCCTGGTTGGAGGTCTGACAGGTGAAAGGTCCTGAGGGGCCAGGGCAAGGACCGGCCTGGGATGTGGCCAGCCTGCACTTGGTGTGGGGGAGGTGACTGGTTGTCTTCAGCTACCTGGAAAGTGTGACTGTCCTCAAGGAGGGCATCCTGCCTTGGTCCCCCGAGGGGGTGAAGGGGACACAGCAGTCAAACCTTTCCCTGTTGGCTCTTGTCCTCCCTCCACATAGCTCCTTCTCTGCCCTCTCCTGATCCAACAGGGTTTTCCTAGGGCTGCCCTAGTGTTAGCAGGAATATTGCCACTGTGGCCCAGGGCCAGGGCGGCTTCTGAGAGTGAGAGGCCCCTCTGTGCATTCCAGGGTTTAGTAGAACCTGAACTCAGTTCTTTGCACAATTGTTAAGGTTTGCAGGGGCCAAGTACTAGGACTCAGAGAGGGCCCCTGTCCAGGGTCCCTACTGGCCTGCCTAACACCCCTGTGTGTGTTCGAACAGCAGGTTCTGTGGTCTGATCTGTAGAGCCCACGTGCCAGTGCAGGAAGAAGCAGCCAGCAGGCTGTGGAGACACGGGCTGGGAGTGTGCCTGGGCTGAGTACAGAGAGATTCCAGGGTTTAGTAGAACTTGAACTCAGTTCTTTGCACAGTTGTTAAGGTTTGCAGGGGCCAAGTACTAGGACTCAGAGAGGGCCCCTGTCCAGGGTCCCTACTGGCCTGCCTAACACTCCTGTGTGTGTTCGAACAGCAGGTTCTGTGGTCTGATCTGTAGAGCCCACGTGCCAGTGCAGGAAGAAGCAGCCAGCAGGCTGTGGAGACACGGGCTGGGAGTGTTCCTGGGCTGAGTACAGAGAGGTGCCAGGCTGGACTGTGAAGATTTCTGGCCCGGGTCCTTCCATTCGAAGGCTTGCCACAGCGGTGTCCCAGAACCCCAGGTGAGACCAGACTGCTTCCCACCCATCAGGTCCGAGTGTGTGTGTGTGGAGTGCTCAGGGCTTCACGTGCTTCTCATGCTTCAGGCTGCCAACAAGCCTGAGGAGCAGCAGTCATTATCTATGATTTTTGTTGGGTGTTAAAAGGAAGGGATGAAGGTAGGAGAGGCAGGGCCAGGAAAAATCCCAGGTCTGCTGGGTTCCTGAGGCTGAAGCAGGGTGGCTTCTCTGAGGTCTGCTTCTGGGCAGCCCGGCACCTTGTAGGTTTCCTGGCCTGTTGGCCTTGGAAGCTGAGATTAGGGAAAGAGGCCATTAGAAGGCAGAGAACGGATTCTTCAAGGCGCAGGTGGAGCAAGACTGGCCCCAGGTGTCTCTCCTTTCTCTGTTCAGCCTGAAAGGCTGCTGGCAGGAGGAGGGAAGGCCCTGGTGGGAGCTATTAGGAGATTAGAGAGAAACAGCTTGGCCTCAGCCGGAGGGGGGAGGGGGGTTGGGGGGTTGGGAGGTGCAGGGACTCCAGTTTTCTCCGTTGTAGTAGGAAGCGCCCCCTGCTGGAAAATGTGCCTTTAGATCCAGACAGATCTTCCCCCAGATCCAGACAGGCCATGCTGACGCTGGGGTCATGCTGAGCAGGGGAAAGGTGGGAGGTCTGAGCTCAAGTAATCACAGGAGGCTCAGCTGGGACAGAACCGAGCCAGGTTTCAGTGTTTCACACACTCAGGCCCCAAGCACCACGTTGCTACTTAAGAAGTGCCGACACTGGGCCAGTCACTTGACCTTCATAGCCTCGGATTCTTCAACTTTATAATTGGAAAGGTGTGAAGATTACATAAGAAAGTGATGCCAGGCATGGTGGCACAGGCCTGTAATCCCAGCACTCTGGAGGCTGCAGCAAGAGGTTCACCATGAGTTCAAGCCCAGCCTGGGCTATATAATGAGTTGAAGGCCAGTGTGAACTACATTGTGAGAGCCTGCCTCAAAAAGCCAAAAACCAAACAAAAGGGCATTTGGTAAGGCCCAGATGGTGCTGAGTGCTCCCACATCGCTCTGAGACTGCAGGGGTGGTTTCTGCCCCACCTGTGGTGCCAGCGACAGGGCTGTCCCAGTGCACTGTGGCTCAGCAGGGTGGGGGCACAGGACTCCATCCCTTCTGCAGGCCCCAAAGCAGAGCCATCAAACGGTTCCCAGACTCTCCCCTGATGGCGCTTAGTAGCCCACCGAGCTCTTTCCCCATGTACAATGGGTCCTTCCAAGAGCTGTTTCTCCCGTTCCACAGATGTGAAACCTAAGGCAAGAGAATCTTAGTGCTTATTCAACATCGCACTGGTGGGAAACTTTAAGGTTAGCCTTAAGGTCCATCCTAATCCACCAGATCTGCCTTCGGAGGCCAGTGGGAGAGGCCACTCCAAGGCTTCTAGTTCTCTGTCTCTGCCTCTGTCTGTGTGTTTGCGTGTGTATGTGTTTATCCTGTTCAAAGAGCAGGTATTTTTTTTTTTAACTTTTCAAAACTGGGTAATGTTTGATTACAAATTTAAAATACAGAACCCTGGGTAATTATGTCAATACTCTACCCTCAAGGCAGTGCAGATGACTCCTGTTCCTTGAGAGTGGGCTTCCTATGGTGACTTCTCTCCACATAGTACCCGACAGGAAGGGGAGAAAGTGTGGGTATGCAGGACCAGGCCGACAACAGCACCGCAGCCAGGTGACCTGGCCCTGGTACGGCGGCATGCGAAACTGACCTCTGTCTGTCTGTGGTCTTCCTTCTGAAAACCCATAGACCTAGTCCAGTGATGGCAAACCTTTAGAGACGCGTGCCCAAGCTGCAACACAAACCCACTTATTTATCACACAGTGCCAACACTGCGATTAAATCTGAATACTGGCATTTTAGTTTAGAAAAAACAACTCAGACATGAACATCTTTTTTTTTTTTTTTTTTTTGAGACAGGGTCTCACTTTGTAGTTCAGGCCGGCCCTGAGCTCAGCCTCCAACTCACATCACAGCAATCCTCCTGCCTCTGCCTCCCGAGTGCTGGGATGACAGGCGTGAGCCACCACGTCCGGCACTGTGGTATGTGGTACTGGTTGCTGCTGGGTGTGGGTCTCCACACCCAGTATTGTTATGTGGTTACCAGGGAATCGAACCCGGGCCCTTGCGCTTGCAAGACAGGTGCCGGAACCACTGAGCTAACTCCCCGGCCCCTGTGTGTGTGTTTTTGAGGGTCTTGCTATGTAGTTCAGGCTCGTCTCAGACTCACAGTGATCTTCCTGCCTCAGCCTCTCAAGCGCTAGAATTACAGATGTGCACCACCATGCCCAGCTCATTTCATGCATTTTTAATACAGTTTCATAATAGAATATAACAGGCTTCCTTATTCTTACAGTGTTGGGGATAGAACCCAGGTTGCTCTACCACTAAACTCATCTTTGTATCTTTTTATCTTTTGAGACAAGGTCTTGCTAAGCTGCCCAGGCTGGGCTCAAATTTGTGATCCTCCTGCCCCTGTCTCGGGAGCATTACAGGTGTGCATCCCTGTGCCCAGCTCTTATTCTTGCTCTGTAACGCACTGCATAGACCTCAGTGTGCGGGTGCAGAGGAACCCCCTCATGGCCCATTAGGCCTCTGTACTGGGGCGCACTGGGTTGACTCTACTCTTCTGCTACGTGGGCAGTGCTGCACTGATAACCTTGTCCACAGGTTGGGAGCAGGTTCACTGAGGCACAGGTGGGTGGGCGGCTGTAGGAGAGGCTCTGGATGGGAAGGGGTCCTAGAGAAAGGCCTGGTTACCTGGCCCAGCCTGACCTAACCCATCGTCCTCTAATTCTGTGCCTTCCTGGGCCCCTCTTCTTGTCGCTTCCTCTCCATCCTGAGCTCTTGGTATCGCCAGAGAGGAAGGGCAAGGCTTTGACGCCTTTCACGGCTGGGCATCTTCAGCCAGTACTGTCTGGGGGATGAGGGTGCCTTGGAGAGGAGGATCTTGGGTACTAGGGACTTGGAGCTGGTTTGGTCCCTGGGCTGTAGCCATTGAGAGAGCATGCCCTGAGGGCTGTAGGGGACAAAGACTTGGGAGCCAGGGACCACTTGGGGGGGCTGGGGAGACAGGGGAGGAGGTGGGACAGTACCTAGCAGCTCTGGCACAGACTTGCTTCGGGTGCCCAGTGTGGGAGGATGGTCGGGGCACAGGGTGTGGCAGGCTGTGGCAAGGAAGGGACTAGCCAGGCTGGTAGTGACGGTCACAAGGTGGTCCAGAACGCCCCCCTCCTGAGGACACTGGGCAAAGGACTGACTCAGGGTGGTCTGCAACCTTTCTAGGAAAGATGGGGTAGCCTGGGCCTGGGCCTGGGCCACAAGCCCAGGCAAGGCCGGCCATTCAAGCTGGTAGTGCTGGCTGAGCTGCTCTGCACAGGGCCGCCGCAGCAGCTGCCGGATCCTCCGCACCACGTCGAAGCTGTCGGTCAGCAGGGCCCACTCCAGGGCTGTCTTGCCCCGGACAGGATCCACAGAGTTCGGGTCAGCACCTGGGTAGGGCACAGGGTGATGGAGGGTAGGACAGGGAGAGTCGATTTGGGAAGGGCTGGGTTATCTGTAGCAGGAGGTCTGACACGGGTTAGATTCAAACCAGAGTCCCAGCGTGGGCGGCCAGTATTGCAACCTCCTCCTGACGAGAGAGGAAGAGATTGATGTCTAGCCAGGGAGAGACTGCAAGAGCCTATTGTGGGTCTCCAACCCAGGAGAGCAGGGGCCCTCTGGACCAGGTGCCTCTAAGGAGCCAGAAACAGACGGCCTCTGCCCGGAGTGGAGTGAGAGGAGTCTGCTGGTCCCCTGGCCTCTCTTCATCACTGCCGTGCGCTCTAACCAAGGAGGGAATAGAGCCCCTTTGGAGACAACGTAGACTCCTTCCCTGTCCAAGCGCAGCAGGCAGGGAAGGGAAAGATGGAGGTTGGGATTCCTAGTGGGCAGCCCACCAAGGGGAATAACAAGGGGCCACAACTCCAGCATGGTCTCCACCCTGAAGCTCCAGAAGGTACAAGGCTCAGCCACACTTCACGGTGTCCCCTAGCGTCTCAGGTAGAGGTCAGAGGTGGTCATCCCAGGGGGCCAACACCCTCACTGAGCTGGGAGACCCAGAGAGGAAAGCCACGCATCCAGGGTCCCCCAGCCAGTGGCAGAGAACCCAGGAGTCTTGTTCCTGCGTGGGCCCTTCTTTGTCTTTGTTTGTACTGGCCTAAGTTAATCTCCCAAGCTTTCCTTGCTGCGCCCTCCAGAGAGAGCGCTATTGATAGCTGGGCTTGGACGTGAGAAGCCTGAGGTGTGCTCCCCGCCCCCGGGAAGCCAGCCTGACAGACCCGCCCTGTCTGTTCTCCCCCCTCTGCAGTAACTTCTGACTGACTTAGTGTGCAGGGGGATCCTTGAGAGGGAGAGGCTGCAGGTCCCACATCCAGTTCAGGCCCCACACACCGGCCATGAGCAGGGCGGCCACACACTCAGAGCGGTCCCTGATGGCAGCCTTCATCAGTGCTGTGAGCCCCCGCTGGTCCCGGCGCTCCAGATCCAGGCCTGAGAAGTAGTTGAGCAGGAGGCTCACCAAAGGCATGTGGCCTGCATGGCAGGGAGGGCAGAGTCTGGGTCCCCAGGACAGGGCATGACGGGACTCCAAACCCACCCCGCACCCGACACTGCAGAGCCTGGCCTGGACCCGGGCTGTCGGGGCTGTGGCCCTGGTAGAGGTGGAGGGTGGGGTTCGCGGCCTCGCACCTGCCTGGACGGCCAGCATGAGGGCTGTGTCCCCGTCTTTGTCCTGCTGGTTCACATCCAGGAAAGGACAGTGGCTGAGCAGGCTCACAATGCTCGCGAAGCCTCGGTAGCATGCAACCATGAGGCCTGTCTGGAATTGATGGCCTTAGTCTCCACCCTCCCAGGGTCACCCTAAGGACCCTCAAAACCCCACACCTGTCCCAGCATGTTACACCCTCACCCCTCCTTCCTTCAAAGGGCCCAGGTAGTGTGGACTGATCTGGAAACTCTCAAGGAGCCAGACTAAGAGAGTGAAGTGCAGAGACAGCTGTCCCTACTGCCCAGCGAAGCCCCGGGACACCTCACCCTCCCATTGCTGTCCACTTGGGTGGCCTCCTCTGGGGACACCCCGGCATCCAGCACAGCTTGGAGCTGGACAGGGTCATTGTGGGTGCAGGCCCAGTACAGGGGTCCCAGGCTGCAGCCTGGGGCAGGTGTCTCCTCGCCAGGGCAGGGCAGTGCCTCTGACATGTCCAGCCCTCCCCTTCGAAAGGGCAGCGCCTCCTCTTCCAGGGTGGGGCCAGGTGGTAATTCCCTCACGCAGCTGGCAGCTGTGACAGAATAGAGAAGAGCTGTGTCTCCTGGATCAGGTAACCCTTGACCAGGAAAAGCTTTTATCTCAGCAGGTGTCTTGCCCTTGTGCCAGGCCCAAGACAGGGAGCCCAGAGAGAAGAGGAGGGCTCAGCTCAGCCCCTGACCTTACCTGGGGTCAAGTGAAGATGCCCACGAGGTGGTCATGGCAGGGCCCAGCGCACCCGGCTGCCTCGCAAAGCACACTCCATTTGGGAGCGGCCGGGAGGAATTCCCTCCCAGGAAGCAACTGGGGAGCAGATGGTCACACTTTCTTGGACAGAGCTGTTGTAGGCTTCTTCCTGCTGAGCTGGGTCAAGCGGGTTAGGAGGGGATTGAGGACTGGGAGGGGAAGGTGTTCTGGGTCTGGAGCTGATCAAGAGGCTTCCAAGATCCTGCCAGACTGGAGCCAGCAGCTCCTGGGAGAGTAAGACCAGTCTCACCCTCCTTCAGCTGCGCCAGCCCGGAAGCAGCCTCTTCCACCTGCCCCCCCCCCGGGAGCCCCAAGATGCCTTCCCTGGGGAGAAGCCGGCTTAGGGAGGCGGCAGACACAGAGAGGCTGTGTGTGCAGGAGTGTCATTCAGTGCGGTCAGGACCTGCAGGACAACTAAGGGCAGGGCTCCAGGGGCCATCCTGGGAAGTCAGAGCATCAGTTGTCAACTTAAGATTGTGGAAATCATGATGCATTCAATTTAATGGCTTATTTTTGGTATAGTAATTAACTATGAAATATCTAAATTATTAATAGACTTTTAAAATTAATATTAAATTTAATGAAGAAGATCTAAGATGTAGAAAATTGAGCCAATTGTATGATTCCTCTTGTATTACTTCTGTGCAGAACTGCTTTCTTGGGTGTTGTTTTGGTACTGGGGATTGGACTCAGGCTCTTGAGCTTGCCGGATAGGTGCAGTGCTACTGAGTTTAATCCTTGACTCTATTTTGATTTTTTTGAGACAATGCCTAAGATTGGAGTTCTACTGGCCTTGAACTTGCTGTGGTACCATAAGCTGGCTTCAAACTTATATATAAGTACTACTCGTTAATGGATTGTGCCACTGGAGCTCCAGCTGGCTTCAAATTTATAGTCCTGCCTCAGCCTTCTGAGTGCTAAGATTACAGATGTGTGTCATCATACCTGGCTTATTCTCTTGTTTTTATCTTATTTCATTTCTCTTTAATCCTTGATCCCCACACCCCTCCCTTTTCTTCACTTTACCAGTTGTCCTTTATACATTCTTAAAAATGTACATGGTGTCATTCCATCAAAAAAGGTAGTGCTGATTTGTACATACACTTTATTTATCTTAGTTTTTGTTTGATTTTTTTTTTTAGACAGGGTCTCATTTTGGTAGTTCAGGCTGGTCCTGAGCTCAGCCTTGAACTCACAGCAATCCTCATGCCTCTGCCTCCTGAGTGCTGAAGTGTGAGCCACTACGCCCAGCACTGTGATATGTGGTTCTGATTGCTGGTATATGTGGTTACCAGGGATCGAACTCAGGCTCTTGTACTTGCAAGGCAGACCCTGAAACCACTGAGCTAAATTCCCAGCCCTTTGTTTGATATTTTTGATTCAGGTTCTCACTTTATAAGTAGTTCAGCCTGTCCTTGAATTTAAGACAATCCTCCTGCCTCAACCTTCCAAGTGCTGGGATTATAGGCGTGTGCCACCACATTCAGTTTGTGTATGAGCTTTAAACTAACTTTTTAAAAAAATTTTGAATCTTTATTGGTACATTATGTATACACATCATGATCACACTCAACATTGAAAATTTGTACCAGTATATGGCACTTTTTCCCCATTTCCCTACCCTCCTTACAAACCCCTATATACATGTTTTGTTTCCTTTTTTAAAATTACCATCACATTATTTTTCCTGTTACTTACACTCTATTTCCTTTTGAATATTTTCTATTTCACAGTATCTATTATATATTCTAGAACTCATTTACATCCTCATTTTCTCACGATATTTATACATCTGTGATATTTACTTCACTTATGAATATGTCCTCCAGGTATGTCCATTTGAGTACAAATGACGCAAACTTATCATTTTTTGCCGCAGAGTAATACTAAACTAACTTGTTACTGAGTGCTCCAGAGCGCCCCCGTCTGGCTATGCTCCGCTCAGTGCTGACACTGAAGGTCTATCCCGGCGGCTTCTCATATAGTCAGTCTGAGGAGCAAGCCAGGTTGTAAATGAGCAAAGTCGGCTTGGGTAGTTTGGTGGCTGTAGCAGGTCTACAGTCACCATCCATCTGGGAGTGCTTTTAGTGTTTCTTCTTTCCTACTGACCAGCCTTCCTAGGTGCCCTTGAGCTAAGAATCTGTGGCTTAAGTTCTACTCTTGCATAAGGCATAAATTTGGAACAAACATGGCACATCCATGCTGCGGTCACAGATCAGGACAGGGCGGGTGGGCCCCGGAGCAGCTTCCTGGTTCATCCGCTTCCAGTCAGTACTGTGACTTGTTTTTTTCAGTCACAGGCAGGGGGGTTCACGTGACTCTCAAGGCTTGGCGTCCTTCCTGACCTGGAGCCTGCATTTCCAACCCTTGCTATTTAAGCTGACCACGTTCATTTTTATTGTTCACAAGTGATTCTAACTGGTGCATATGGCTGAGGGATAAGGGTTTATTTTTTACACAGGATAAAAAGTTCTGGGATAAAAATAAGCCGTTGCTGTTGGTGAGGGAACTTGAGTCAGGGCCCTGTCTGGGATTCTCTTATTCTTCCGCTCAGCCACACATCTGCCGCGGGGCCTAACCATCGCCGCGCATTGTCAGCGCATGCGCAGGCGTTCTGCATTGTACCAGACTTGGATGAGCTGATACCCTCCCTACCCACTGTCTTCCTTCTTCTCATCACTCTTTATCAAGGTGTGACTTTGTATGAGGTGTGCTTATGTACTACTGCAGTTCGGTCCAAAGAAACGCCAGTAGAAGTCTGATGGGTGGGTGCTGAGGTAGCCTCCAGCGTCTTGCCGCCCGCACACTGTTCCTGAGAACAAAGCCGGGATCCGCTGGGCCCTGGGCTGGGAGCGCGCTTGCCGTCTGTCCGGTGCTGTCCTGTTGTCCTCTGTGCCCGCCCACAACGCACATGTTTCTCTAGCCTGGGCAGCCCTCTCCATACTCAGCCTTCTGAATTCTGTCAGCGAATACTGCAGAACTGCAAAGCGACATAGCAACCCAGCATCAGATATTTCTGGTGAGGACAGAGCAGATATCTCTCTCCCTGCTCTCCTTACTCCTCCTGGGAATTGCCTGTTCATAGCCTTTGCCCAGCATCCCATAGGATTATTATTTTTTATAGAAAATGTGTTGCTGCTGTCTCGTCTTTTTTTTTTTTTTTTTTTGAGACAAGGTCTCGTTTTTTGTAGTTCAGGCTGGCCCTGAGCTTAGCCTTGAACTCACATCAATCCTCCTGCCTCTGCCTCCCAAGTGCTAGTATTACAGGTGTGAGCCACCACACCCAGCACTGTGTGTGGCATGTGGTACTGATAGCTGGTGAGTGTGAGTCTCTATGCCCAGCATTGGTGTATGTGGTTACTGGAGACTGAACCTGGGCTCTTGCACTTGCAAGGCAGTCGCCAGAACCACTGAGCTAAATCCCCCGCCCCTCATGTCCTTTTTATGAGTGCATACTGGCCATACAAATCCGTGGGTGTATTCTGGCATATGTTCACATGCGTGTGACCTACTTGGGTCATGTGCTTCTCTCTTTCACCTCTTTGTCTCTCCCCTAGCTCCACCTTTGGGGGTCTTCAATATGTGATTTTTCTTAGTTGTGTTGTAGGTCTCTGCACTGAGCTGTTCCCACGCTCCCTCCTTCCTTCCATCTTTCTTTCTTGAGACAGGATCTTGCTAAGTTGCTAGTCTTGCACTTGTGATCCTCCTACCTCAGCCTCCTAGGATGCTGGAATTACAGGTGTGTGCCAGCACATGAGGCAGTATATAATACAGTGAAGGAAGAACAGGGCCATGAGCAAGGGTTACACTTGGCCCCCAGAAGCTGGGACAGGCAAGGAAATAGGCTCGGTCCTGGAGCCCCAGAAGGGACACAGCTGACAGGCACCTGGATTTTACCCCAGTAGGAACCACTGAGCTAAACCCCATGTAAGGACACTTCTGAGTGCCACTGCTGAGAACTACAGACAGTACATTTGTGTTGTTTTGAGGAAATTAATTTCTGGTAATTTGTTACAGCAGTAATAGGAAAATAGTGCAACTACTCAGTTTTTCTTCCTAAATTAATATGAATTAGGTGAATAAAGAGCTATCAGTGAATATTATTGAACTGCAGTGTGACACTATTTTGAATACCAGATATAATTATTTTGGATAACAGAACTCTACATATATCTTAAGAGTAGTTATCCTAAATATAAAAATCACCACCTAGGGGCTGGGGATTTAGCTCAGTGGTTTTAGCACCTGCCTTGGAAGCCTAAGGTCCTGGGTTTGATCCCTGGTAACCATATACAGCAATGCTGGGCATGGTGACTCATGCCCAGCAGCAATCAGTACCACACACCACAGTGCCGGGCATGGTGGCTCACGCCTGTCATCCCAGCACTTGAGAGATAGAGGCAGGAGATTGCTGTGAGGCTTGCCTGTCTGTCACAGACCCTGTCTCAAAAAATCTAGAAAAAACCCAGAAAATCACCACCTAGGACTAGGAATGGAGCTCAGTGGCACCATGTCTGCCGGGCAAGTGCAAGATCCTGAGTTTGCAAAAAAGAAGAAAAAAAGAAGTACAAATCCACAAGAGTCTGAACTTGATTCCTAGAACAAACAGAAAAGAACATGGGAAAGAAAAGGAGGAGGTAGAGGAGAAGATGGAAGAGAAGGAAGAGGAAGAAACACAAGTAGCCAAAAATATGTGAAAAAAAGTTTAACTTCATAAGTAAGCAGGAAAAGATTAAAACAATAAAAAAATACTATTTTTGGCCCACTAGCTTAGCAAAAACTATACATTAATTGTATTAAGTGCTGGGCTGAGAATTTAGCTTAAGTGCTGCCATGCCTACCTTGGAAGGGAAAGGGCCAGAGTTTGATCCTCGGTAAAAAAAAAATATTAAGTGCTTACAATGTGGGGACATTAAAAATCAGTGAAGTATTTTTGGAAAGCATGTACACATGTTGATACAGAAACGCTGCTTTTAGAAATCTTTCCCCAGTAGCCAGTCTGATAGTACAGGCCCGACCCTAGCACTCTGGGAGGCTAAGACCTGAAGGATCACAAATTCAAGACTGACCCAAGCAACTCAGCAACTCAGTGAGACCCTATATTAAAAAATATTTTTTTGTTTGTTTTTTTGAGACAGGGTTTCACTTTATAGTTTAGACTGGCCCTGAACTCACTATGTAGCCAGGCCAGCCTCAAACTCACAGCAATCCTCCTGCCTCTGCCTCCTGAGTGCTGGGATTATAAACATGAGTCACCATGTCTAGCATTGTGATATGTGGTACCAGGGATCAAACTTGGGACCTTGTGCTTGCCGGGCAGACACTGGAACCACTGAGCTAAATCCCCAGCCCTCAAAATTTTGAAAAATTGAGAAATGGCCAGGGATATAGTTCAGTAAGGAAGACCTGCATTTCATCTCCTGTCCCACAGATAGGAGGAAGGAAAGAAGCATTTGTACGTAGGAATTAGGACAGACCGCAGTATCTTGCAGCACTGTTTATAATAGAAGAAAATTAGAAACCACTTACATGGTCATCTATAGGAGAAGCAAAGCTGAGTATAATAGGCACCTGCCTCTCATCTCGGCGACTTGGTGGCTGGGGCAGGAGAATCACCAACTCAAGGCAACCCTGGGCAACTTAGTAGGCCTCTGCCTCAAAACAGGGGTTGACTTGGGAGCAGGCTGTGTGGTGGAGCACTTGTCTAGAGGGCACAGTTCGCTTGGCATTTCCACGCACGCAGCAAGGTAACATAGGTCATTGCTGACTACCCTGAAGATAACTCTGCACCATGGTGTCAACTGCCTGGGAAAACGCAGACATACAAGATGTATATATACCCATATACAGGTGATATTACATATTTTTGGTAACTATATAGAAAAGGAAGAACAGTAGTTCTCAACATCAGCTTTACAATATAACTACCTAAGAACTTTCTAGAACTTTCTAGAAATAGTGACACCTGGTACCCATTCCGAAGACTGGGAAATACTGGTCTAGGGCAGCTGATGGCTAGTCTTTTAGAAGCCGAGTGCCCAAACTGTAACTCCAATCCCACTTACTTATTGCAAGGTGTCAACACTGCATTTAACCTGAATACTGACAAGAAAACCATTCATCCACTTGGCTTGCGTGTCAACAGAGAAGGCTCTGGTGCTCTGGGCGGTGTGAATGCCACAGATTCACCACCACTGGTCCAGGACAAAGCTGGCGGCAGGCGTTTCCCAGCCTTCCCTGTGACTCCAGGGTACCTGGAGGTCAAGAACCCCTGAGGGATGCTCCTCAGAGCGTGGTTAACTTCAGGGGACAGATAAGAGAGGGGAGCAAAGGTATCTTCATTTTTGCTTTTTAAATTTTTATATTGCTGGGACAGAACAAAATTATTATACTGTTTGAATCTTCCAACACGATAATTTCTATTTGGGAATTAATGATAGGAGAAAGAACAGAATTTTCCTGCTTGTTCCCCTCCCTCCAACTCTCCTGCATGGAGAATTCACCTTTGTGCTATCTCTAATGGCTTCATTTGATAAGTGTGTGTGTGTGTGTGTGTGTGTGTGTGTGTGTGTGTGTGTTTCTAGGCATAGAACGCAGGGCCTTGAACACGTCCTTTACCATTGAACTACATCCCAGCCCATTCAGTAACTATTGATTGAAAACTACAACCCTGTATCCGCCCTGTATGTCAGCTTTGGAGCTTCTCACACTAGATAACACCAGTGTCAGTCTTACCTGTTTTCCTCCCCGTTGGTTGTCTCCAGCACGGTGTTGTCATTTCATGCATGTGAAGTCCCTGCCAGTCTGCCTGTGGCCTGAAGCCAGTCTGTCCAGCACCACGCAGGAACTGCTGTTGAGGGATAGGGAAACTTTAACCTGTGCTGCAAGGCCTCAGCGACACCTAGTTAAGTGAAAAGGGATCTTACATTGTACCGTTGAAATTCTTTCCCTCAGGCCTCTAGATGCTTCTGTACTTCTTTTTTAGCACGGATAATCTTTAGCCTTCGCCGGTTCCTGTTTCTGTAAGGCCAGATGCAGCCAGTAGGTGGCAGCCGCGGGCAGGAATTGGAGGGCCGCCTTCCCGATAGGCTAGGGGAAAGGGGCAGGTACAAAGGCAGGGATTTGGTAGGACAGGTGCATAGGAACATGGTAGGGGTCTGGTTTTGGCTTAAGTGGAAATGATACAGAAGTTGGGTATCCAGAAGCTCTGAGAGGGTTCTTTTACTTTCTATATTTCTGTAACATGCCTTATGTTGGGCATCCAGTCCAGACCCCCTCTCTCCCAGGACTCCACTTGGAGTTCTTACCGGATCCTGCGCAGGCCCCGGGCTGGGTCTTGGTCCTCCCTGATTTTGTCTGCGCTGACACATACGGTAGTGGTGGCCAGGATGTGGAAGTCGCTGGTGAATGTGTAAAATAGCAGGTATCATCCCAGCTGATACAGGTGCATTTCGGGCAGGTGGCGCTCAGGGTGAAAGCTGAAGGAGTGTTGGATGTGCTCCTTTTGATCTCTTTGCTCTGAGATCTGCTGGCACCTTTGCTCACTACCCCACTTTCTCTTCACCCTCTCTTTAGATACTCCTCTTGTTATCTGCCTGTCTGTAATCTTCCTACAACTTGGACCTTTCTCATTACACACACACACACACACACACACACACACACACACACACACACACACGCTCTCATAACATACCATGTCCAGACTGAGACTTATTCTCATCCTATCTCCAGCCCTCTCATCCTCTGGCAAGAATTTTGGCCCAGAGTCTCAACTTGAGAATTCGGTCAGAAAGGAAGGATGTGGTTAGAGGACATCGCAAGGACAAACCTACAGAGAAGGAGCACAGGAATTAAATTTTGCTCTGATAGTTATACTGGGGATCGAAGCTAGGGACTCTGCACTGAGCTGCTGCCCAGGCTGGGTTTGAACTTGCGATCATTTGCCTCAGCTCCCTCCATACTGGGGTTACAGGCCAAGTCTGATCAGTAACGCTTACCAGTCACCTCTAGGGAACCGAACACACTGTTAGCTCATCCTCTTCCTTTCTTCTGCTGTCTTTTCCCTACCAAAGTCCGTCTAGTCTCAGCTGACGGCTTGATGGCAGGTACAGCCGGGGCCTCAGTCTGTGTAGAAATAGCCCAGTCCAGCCTCAGAACAAGCCACAGGATGTGACTAGTGGATTGGGGAAGAGAATGGAGGAGGTGGCTTCTGACCCCAGCTCTGGCCCCTTCTGGGGGTTCTGTGTGACCTGCCATAGGTCATGGCCTCTACTCCCCAACCTCGATCTACATCACAAAGCCAGCAGCTCGTAACTCAGAGCCAGCCAGGGACGCCTGAGATTGATTTAGGGCCTGCTCTGACGAGCTCACCCTACTGGACGATAGCCCTGGGTAGGGTGCGGACAAGGGTCATGGGTGAAGTTCAGGCAGGAGGGTCCTGGCCACCACTACTTCCTACCTGTAGCAGATCTCGATGCGTGTCTGAGGAAGTGGGGGCTGAGGCCCAGGAACAGGAGGTGCATGCTGAGCGGCCCATTTTCTCTGGCGCTGCTCAGGACCCTGTGAAATGAGCAGTTTTCAGAGACTAGTGGACATTCAGGGAGAGCTTCCTGATGACTCAGGCTCAGGGAATCTTACAGAGCAAAGAGAGGACAGTCAGTTAAATCCTAAGGAAGTCCCTCCGCCCCTTGCCACTGTCGGCGACTGTTTGTGGTGTAGGGCCTGGGATCGCCGAAGACAGGAATGAACGGAGTCGGAATGGACAGACAACACACGAACACAGAGAGGTTGTGATGTTGTTGTAAATTTATTAGGCCTTTTGTGTTTTTTTTATATATGATTTTTTGGCTTTGTAAAATAAGGGTGATTGTTATAGGTTAACAAAAGTTTAAGGAAAAAATAAGAACAGAAACAGAGTAGTGATCAATCATTTTGACATTGTGTAAGGTCGTGTGAGACAGTGATGATTTTCTCATGACCACAAAAATCTTTGCAGATCAGTGTGTTTTGTACACAACTTTTTTAAGGAAATGGATTTTTGTTATTTTTTAAATCTTGTTCTCATAGATTTTATGTGAGCATTAATTTATTTTTTTGTACTTGTTGATGTATTTTTGTCAGGTGGCCATGTTATTTTTATTTCTGTTGAAACTATTATGTTTAATAAGGTGTTTTCTGTTTATGTTATTTTTGTTTGGTGAGAAAGCACAGAACAGTTCACAGGGAAAAACAGAATAGTTTAGAAGGGAGAAAGCGGCTTGTTTTTACATACTGCTGGGCTAACTGTGCGCCTCCTGGCGAAGCATACTCAACTCAGGCTCTAGGCCTGGGGAGCCTCAAGCCTCAAGCACAGGGGTCTTCCGCCCGGGACCCCAGTCCCTATTTTGTCACACCTTATTCGGCGGGGGCATGGCATGCCACCAACCTCAGGGCTTCCACAGCCACACCCTTTCCTCTTGGCCTGGTACATTCTTTCAGTATTGTCACTTCCCATCCAACTGCCCTTCTCTTCTGGAGATGTCACTGAAGGATTTCTCTGACTCTGAGTCTTTCAAATTTTCTCACCATGAGTAAGTGTAAATATGATTGTGTCTGAGCCCAGGGCATTTGGATGTACACACAATTAGAAGCAAAGTTCTAGAAAACTTTGTGATGTTTTCCGCTCTATTCTATTTTGTTTATTTATTGGTACATATTAGGTATGTTCACATTTATCATTGAGAATTTGTATCAGTACATGATGTATCTTGATTCTCATTTTTCCCATTTCCCTGCCCTGTTCTATTTTGTTGTAAGAAAAACGTTTCAGAAGTAATTTTATGAACAACTTCTGGGCTGCCACTTATTGTTTACAATAAGCAACTTCTTACAATTTTTTACTTCTTCACAAGCACATTTATAATTCCTTTCGGAAACACAAGCGATCCTATTTCTTCATAAAAGCCAGAGAGGAGAGTGAGACAGATTTCCACAGACCCATTTGACAGATGGGGAAGCAGAGGCCTGGAGGTTGATGGATCACCTGGCTTTCCTAGGTGGAGATGAGATTCCAAGGTAGATCTTTCGTGTGCCCGGTCCCAGTTCCTAGGCCCCGTAGCACCTTCTTCCCTTAAAGTTCATTGTCATTCCCAGGTTGCAGGCCACCCCTTTGGTGGGGAAGATGAGGGACAAGCAGCTGAATAATTCTGCCTTCCAGTGTCATCTGTTAACACGGCACCATCTGTCAATTCTACCCAAGAGACCAGAGTGGGGGAGGAGGCTGTCTTCCTGGAGCCCGGGCCTCAGGACCCTCCCATGGAAGGAGGCGAGCCCCGTGGACAGCCTATTTTCCTGCTCACAGTGGACAGCACAGCGGAGAACTAGAACTCCAGGGGCTGCCCACCAGGGCGCAGGACAGCAGGAAGGAGGCCGAGATCCGAGATCGCCGAGGGAGGCTCCCTCCCACGCTCACCACCGGGCTGCGCACCGAGCTGCTCCTGCAGCAGAAGCCCCGCAAGCCTCTCCCAGCCCCGCTGAACATTTCTCAGGGGCCCGGGCAGATTTATGAGGCGTTGGGTGTGGTTGGCTGTTACTCAGCCTCTGACTTTTTAATTCCTGTCTCGTCACCCACCCCTCCCCCTTCCAAGAAGGCCTTTGTGCCGGACAATGAAGAATCTCTAAATTCTAGGGGCTGGGGAAGTGGGGGAGGGGGACACCGGTCACTTCAGCGCCCCTTTCCACTCGGGCAGCCATGAGAGACCGCAGCGGGAGGCCTCTGGGTTCCTGATACCCCCAGCCAACTCCCACTGCGCCAGAAAGAGGAGCAAAACCTCTCCATCTTTTACCGAAAAAGAGACAGCCTCGGAGACTGATGGTGTCTCTAGTCCCTGCTGCAATCACTCCATCTTTTTTCTCCTGTTGCTGGTCCCCAGATCATTCTTCCACCCTGGTATTCATTCAACAAACACCTACGAATTCTACCCTTTGCCAGGCCCACCACAGAGGAAGCAATGATTGGTGACACTCAAGTCTCCTGCCCTGAAGGGCCACTCCGCAGGGGGCTGTGGTTCTAGCGGTGCTGAGGTGTATCTGGCTGGGTGTGGTGGGTGCACACATATAATCCCAGCACTCAGGAGGCTGAGACAGGTGGATCACCATGGGTTCAAGGCCAGCTTGAGGTGCATGGCGAGACCCTGTCTTTAAAAAAAAGCATAATTCCATCATCAGCTATTCTGTCATGCTCAGGCCCTCCCCATGGATACCATTCTGCTAATGTGGCTTCGTGGCTGCCCAGCATCCCCTCTGGCACCAGCCCCTTCCCTCTGTGCCACTGTGGGTGCTGTGGGGACCAGACATGGCTGCAGCCAAACTGCCCTCACCCTCTCAACCGAGGCAGCCGCATGCCCAGCCTCTCACCATGCTCACTGTTTCTGTTCTTCTCCACCTGGTACAGTGGGCATTAACAAGTGGCCACAGGCCACCCTTATAGTTATTCCCCCAACCTCAGGTCTGATATACGGGCCTCATTAATTAAACCAATGTTGCCATGTGCGTTTGTGGTTGCTCATTGTGTGTGTCCTGGTGTGGATCTGTGAATCTATTTTTGTTTGTTTGTTTTTTGCTTTGTACACTAAGGGTATTAATGCTAACTTCCTGGGGAAGCTGTACAAATTAAACTAATTGAGCCATGTAAAGCACTTAAACTAATACCCAGCCTATACTAAGTGGTCAATCAATGGAGGACGCTAAGACAGTTGTTCTAATAAACCACAGGCTTGCTGATGTGTGCAGGGCACCTGAGTGAGCAGGCAGACACAGGTGCTTGCAGCTGGCAAACTCCCCCTGCTTGGGAACTGCTCTGGGCGGTGAGCGCAGAGGCCAGCATTCAGTGTGCTCCGTAGGGGCCACTTCGTCCCTTAAGTGCCTGGAGCCATGAGCACCACAGGGTGTGTGCCAGGCACTGAGCGAGCAGAAAGTGAGCAAGATGAGGTCCTGGGCTCACAAAGCTGGCATCTGGCAAGTGACATAGACCTCAAATGAAGCAAGTAAGGAAGAGAATTACAGAATGTGGTGCATCCGGTGGGAGAAATATGGAAGGTGACAGGGCAGTAGAGACCAGGCAGATGGTGTTGTGGCAGGGCATGGGACAGTGACAGCACCGTGAAGGCCCTGGGAGTGCGATCCAGGCAAAGGGACAGGCAAAGCCAAGGCCAGAGGTGAGGGAAAGCCAGTCAAGTTCAAAACCAGAAAGGAAGCCCGCCAAGGAGTGACAGGAAACGGGCAGACAAGAGGAGAGGTCACACAGACAGGCCACGGAGGAGGTGTGTGCAGCGGGCCGGGAGCACATGCTCTGGACTCTCTGACCTGCACTTTTAAAGGTCTCGTGCTCGTGTACATTGTTGTCCGTGAGCAGCAGAGCAAACAGGAGCCTTTGCGGTTGTGTAAGGAAGTGAGCAGGGCTGGGAGTGTGTTTAAACAGAGGCCGGGTCAAGACATAACAGACATAGGGACAAGGTTCAGGGTGAGGATAGGAGAGGATCCCGGGAAGGCAGAGAGGACCAGGGAACCAAATGGCTCAGTCGCTTCCCTCTTGGGCCGGGTGCCCTGCTCCCCTCTCTGCCCTGCCCACTGCCACACGGGGGCCAACTCCAGTGTCTGCTCTCCTTGGCTCCAGCGCGGGCAGCCCTGATCTAGGGCCAGTCCGGGCTGACTCATCCGCCCTTTGTGAGAAAAGTCCCCCTGCCTTCCTCGAAAGGAGTCAGCCAAAGCCCCTCTCTGGGAACATCGGTCCAACTCCCTGCTCCCAGCCCGCCTCACAGGACTCAGGGAGGGGGTGCTCCAAAGTCCCAGGCCCTGAGGGGAGAGGTGAGTATCCCCACCGTGGACTCGTGCCCTGTCCCCTGGAAGCTGGGACCTCGAAGGGCCCCCACCCCCACCCCTGTGCCCGTGCTGCTGATCTTCCGGCCTCAGGCCCCAGGCGGGCGGGGCGGGACCGTAATTGCTGCCATCTGCTCCCGCCACCGCCCCTTCCGCACACCGCCCGCGGCCGAGATAGCCTCACCACCGTCAGGCTCTCTTGGGGCAGTAGGGGGCCAGCAGAGGTCGCACGGGGACACAAGTCCCAGAACCCCAACGTTCAGACCCCGCCCCAGGGAGGTAGATGCGGATGATCCAGGTCTGGCCAGCGCTGCCCTGGATGCGGACGAAGCGACCTGGAAGCAGAGTGGAGCAGGTGTCCAGGAGGCTCAAACCTCATCCACGCTCATCCGCCAGTCAGCCTACATCTGCTTGTGGGGTGTGTCCTGTCTGATTCTGGAGTCTGAGAGCCACCTGGCGAGTTGCTAGTCATGGCCTTAGGTGCCGGCCTGTGACAGACCTGGGAGCCCCACGGAGGCCGGAGCTGTGCAGAGGACCAGCCGTGGACCAGCCTTTCTGGGCTGCAGAACAGGCCACAGTCACTGCCAGGCAACCCAGGCCTCTGCACCAGGCACCATCCGCTAGGAGAGGGAGAGTGAGGGCTGACGGCAGTGCTGGGGCCTGGCCCAGGCTGGGTTTCTGGTAACTGGCCTTGGCTTTTCCAAGAACACTTTTGCCCAGCACCCTGCAATGGTGTTCCCTTTCTCCTTCCCCTGCCCCTTCCCAGCCCCACCCTTTCTCCTGGCTGTGAAACCCAGGGTGGAACCCAGCCCTCACACATGCTCAGAAAGTGCTCCACTATGGAGTCAGCTCCCCCAGCCCACAGCTTCTGTTTCTTTCTCAACTGAACCACTCTCCTGACTCAGGAAAACACTTGCCCAGGTCCCTGGGAGGCAGATATCCTCCCTGCTAGGACCTCCAGGTGTCAAAGAAGGCCTGCTCTGACAAACCTGTGCTTGGCACAGAGGGCCCCCACCAGCTGGCAGCCTGATTCTTCAGTGGTGCCACAGGAGGCTTCCCTTTTGGGGAAGGGTACACTGGAAAGTGCTCTGAAATCACAGGGACCCCAGCACAACTGGGGCTGAGTACCCTGCAGCAGGGGAGGAGCGGGGGAGGGGAAGTTCACCAGAGCAGAAGAGAACAGGAATTCCAGGTTGGAAGTGACAGCATGTTCAGAGTCCTAGGAGCAGGAGGCAGGGCTGTGTCCTCCCTCCCTCGGGAGCAGTAATAAGCTGAATGACCGGAAGCAAGCGTTGAAGGGTACAAGTCCCCTGATGTAGGTTAAGGGGAGACAGGTGTATAATGGGAGGCTGAGGAGACCTGCCCGTGGACCAAGGGATTTAGACCTGAGCTTGCCATAGCCAGTTGCAGCTTGTGCACTGGAGGGGGTGGACAGGAACATATATGGACAGGAGTGAAATCAACAAGACATAAGATAAAAAAGTCAGCATTAGCCCATGATTAGAAGGGCGCTCAGGGTTGCAGATGTAGCTCAGTGGCAGGGCACTGGCGTAGCACGTGTGAGGTCCTGGGTTCCATCCCCACACATGGAGAGGAGCGAGCGAGGGAGAGAAGCTGTTCATTCATTTGGGCCACAGACTCAGGTAACAGAAAGGGCCGGTAAGGAAGCCCCCAGGGTCCCTCCTGAGGGCCACAGTAGTTGGGCAGCTCAGCCCATTATTGCCACACAAGAACGCAAGCTTAGAGGTGTGGATGTTTTCAAGAAAAACTACAAGTGGAGATTTTTATGTGTTGCTGCCTGCTTTTTAAATACTGACAACTATTTCCTAAAATTTTAAAGTATTGTGAGAGCTGAAAATACCACGACACACACATAACGGGACCAGTCTTCAACAGCTGCAGAGTTAACGAAAAGCTCTGTGATGTTTTGTCAGGAGGGAAATGATGGACAGAGCAGACCAGAGGGCAGTGTGGAGCCCAAGGGCGGTTGGTTTGCAATTATCCAGGCCAGGGACTGTGGCCTGAATAAAAGCAGCTGACCTGGAGAGAAGGAAAGACTCCCCAGGCACAGTGTGGGGATCTTTGGGGATTAGCCCTTCCAGAGGGGTTAAAAGACGCCTACCTCTTGGTCCCCTATAAGGAACTGTGAAAAAACAAGATGTCCTCAGGTGGGGAAGTCTATTTTGAGGCTCTTTTCCCTGAAATCCCAAGGTTGGGTGCTGGCCCAGCTGAGTCAGACATTCCAAAGCCTGAAGAGTGAGGGCTGGGCAGGAGGAGGGTCCCGGGAATTGGGCCTGGCCTTCAGGAAGACCCCAGCCAGCCCTAATGGGAACCACACGTTGGGTGAGCTTGGAATCCTGGATTGCCGGTGACGTTTGGCTTTGGAATTGGACACTTGGCAGGGGTCACTGCTGACCCGCTGAAGCCTGAGGCCTCCCAGCCCTAGCTTCCTTCCTAATGGCTGCCAGACACATTCTGCTCTTCCCCAGTCGCTGGACCTGCCTGGTTCCTGGGGACTGGGGGCATCCAGGGCCCTGTTTCCTGCAAGGTGAGCAGCTAGGCCTTAGGAGCCTAAGTGTTCTCAGACGTGAATTGCAGATTTCTTGCTGGACCAAACTGATGTCTGAGACAGCGGAGTGAGATCCTCTCCCAGTGCCCCTCAAACTTCATATCCCCCAGCCCACAAATTGCTTCTGGCCTTGTACAGGTGGTGACCCCAAGCCTGCACCCTCCCCACAGCATCTCTGGGTGCTCAGTGGCTGTGGCAGTCAGCCTCCTCCAGTGCCCTGTTAGGGGGATTTCTTGCCCCAGCATCAGGTAGCAGGAAGAGAGAACAGGCCAAAGGTAGGCAGGCGAATAGCCCTGCAAAAAGAGAAGGGAAGGGGGAGGGATCTCTAGCACATTTCCTGGTGTATTCTTCTCCCTGAGTCCAAAGCCTCTTGGCCAGGAGACTGTGAAAAACAGTCTCAGTATACCACAGCAGACTAGAAAGCCTCCTGGCTTCCTTTTTACCCCCTATATCAGCCACTCTGGGCTCAAACTTTTGATCCTCCTGCCTCAGCCTCCCAGCATGCTGGGATTACAGGCAAGCTGTACCATATTAGCCTTCTCTTGGCCCTTGGGTGGCTCCCACTGGCTTCTGGTGCTGTGGCCCCCAACTAGGGAGTGCAGGTGTGTGTGGGAGGCGCAGTGTCTGCTCCTGTCCTCCCAGGCCTGCCTCCTCCCCTTGGTGTGCTCCTTGAGGACTTCCAGGCAGCCTGCTCAGCATCAGGAAGGGGCCCAGGAGCTGGGCTGGGCTGCATTCCTGGGGGCAGGGGAGAGGAGAGGGCGCTGCACAGCCCTCCTGCCTGCCAGAACAGCCCCCTGCTGCCAGGCTGATGCTCTCTCTGACCTTGCTGAAAAAGGCCAGCGCCTGGCACAGGCGGCATGGCTGGGCGTGGATGTAGGGGCTCAGGATGAAGCCTTCTGTGCTCAGGTCTGTGGCAGGCACTGGCTAAGGGGTCCCTGAGGAGAGCAGACCGGCCTACATGGAGGGCAAAGCAGGGCACTAAGGCCAGTCCCTTGGTGTGACATGACACCACACCTCTTCTGTAGGGCTGCTCAGTCTCCCAGAATCCCTACACAGGGCTCAGAAGCTTCTGGAGAGAAGCAGGCCCAGCACAATGGAAATCAGGCAGCAGATACAGAAAGGGTCCTAGAGACCGGGCCTAGGAGTTGGGGATAGGATAGTCCCTTTGACCCAGCTATTCCCATCCCCCAGCCCGTTTCGGGAAGCTTTCCCAATGAATATTTAATAGCTCAGCATTGAGCCTGATTGAATTTTAATGTGGGCAACCCGAGCCCTGGAGCCCAAGTCCGGGCAATTAGTCAGGAGCCATTAGCGCTGACCGAGCTGATTTATGGGCGGGTCCAGGTCCAGGCTGGTGGGGAGCCCAGACCGCTGGCTGACCAGGATTGGGCAGCCAAGTCTCCCATGCTGGCCAATCCCTATGACCCTCTCTACCTGCTTTGCATCTCATTTGCATAACATTGCCAGTGGGCAAAGCTGGGTGGCAGTGGGTGGGGAGACCCCAGGAGGAGTGGAGGCAAGCTGGTGGGATGGCTCCAGGACCTGATCAGCATTTGTGACAATGGCAGGAAAAGCGCCCCTGCACATGCTGATCCTGGGCCTCCCCGTTTCCTAGAAGGACCCAGTTCTAGGGGAAAATTCCAGAGGAGGAGGAGCTTTGTTCAGGGCTGGCCTGGACACTGGGCAGAGCTGCCGGCTTTGGACCCAACAAAGGGCTCCGCTCTTCAGAGGCAGGAGTCTTACTGAGGCATTATTACATGCCGGGCACTGTGTACAGCCACACCTGCAGGGATGCGGACAGGGGTGTGGGTTTTCAGGGTGCTAGTTATGCTTCAGAGGGCGGGATGTGGGGCCTACTCCCTCCCTACCCCTCTTCCTCCTGACCCTGTGAACTGGCGGGGACTCAGCCTGAAGTGCTCTATTGAACTGTGCCCGACCCCTTAAATCATAGGTCAAGGATTTAGCTGGCCTGTCTGCTGCCACTCTGGCAGGTGGCCTCCTCCTGAGCACCTCCCCCTCCAGCCCTTTCCAGCCCTTGTCTGGCTGGCAGTGGGGGTGAAGGTGGGCACGCTTCCCTGACCAGGCTAGTGTCTTCGTGGTCCAGGTCCTACCCGAGCTGGGGGTCAGCAAAGTCTGGGGACTGTAGGGGGTCACGAGCAATGGGGGGAGGCAAACAGAGCCCCGCAGGGAGGCAGGGCATGGGGGTGTCAGCCAAGGAAGGCTTCCTGGAAGAGGCAGGGCAGAGACTGGAAGGAAGGGAGGGGCGGGGCAAAGAAAGGATGAGGAGAGGAAGCGCCGCATGGACAGCATCCTGTTGGAGGCAGGACAGGACAGGGCAGTGGAAGCTCAGAAGCCCCACACTTGTCGCTGTGCCTGGTCAGCTACAGATTGGCCCTGGTTGCCTGGCCGGGCAGGCGAGGCAGGGTGTGAAAAGGAGATGCCAGTGTTGCCATGGCTATCACAGATCACACACCTGCCATGCACCAGGCATGGTGTGGAGCACTTCAAACACTTCCTTCCATTGATTGCAGTCCAGTCATCAGGGTCCCCACTTTGCAGGTGAGGACGCTGGTCAGATCCTACAGCTGGCAGGTGGCAGAGCCTCTGCCCTTGTCGACGCTGCACACTGGTCACAGGCGCCTCAAACTCAGTTTGCACCTTCAAACTGTTCTTCCTCTCGTGTAACCTACTTCTGTTCACCAGGACCTCCCTGGTACCAGAACCATGCTCAGAGCCTCTGCCAGAACTCTGAGAAATGATGCCATCCTGTCACACAAGCCCGAGTCCCTGGTGTCGCCGCTGGCAGTCCCAGTCTGCTCTGTGAAGCTTCCTGGATCTTGCTGGGCCACTCCTCCTGCCTCTTCTTGTTTCGCCCGGGCCACCCTCAGCAGAGCCAGGTGAGGCGGACAGGGGCCCTTGGGAGCCCTCGCTGTGTGCTGGCACAGTGACCAGTGTTCCCACATTTTCTCTTTGCTAATCACACCAGAATGTGGAGGGTGGCGCCTTTGGAAATGAGGTCTCTGTCTCACAAACCAGTGCAGAAAGCCAAGGACCTGTGTGAAGCCATCCCACTGTGTCCTGGGTATGATGGGGAGTGGCCTAACTCTTTGTGGGAGCTTTCAGTCACCCAGGCTGTGTCCATGCCTCCTCTTCTTGTCCCCCTTTCATCCAAACATTTATGGCTATGCTATCATTGAACTCATTTTTTTTCCTTTGGGTACTGGGGATTGAACTCAGTACCTTGCACTTGTGAAGCTAGTGCCAGAACTACTGAGCTATGCCTGGCTATGCATAGTTGAAAAATTACTTATACACTGTGACTTCCTGGCAAGCACAAAGTTCTGAGTTGATGCCCAGTACTGAAAAAAAAAAAAAAGCAATGATGTAGAATAGATCACACAGGTTTAAAAACTAAGGCTGAATCAGGCAAAGCGGCTCCAGCCTGAGACTATCTACTCAGGAGCCTGAGGTAAGAGGATCACAGGTTCAAGGCTAGACTGGACAACTTGGCAAGACCCTGTCTCAAATTTAAATACAAAAGAGCCGGGATTTAGCTGTGGTCCTGGTGCCTGCCTTGCAAGTGTAGTCATAAGTTCAATCCCCGGCGGCAAAAAAATAAAAATCAAAAATAAAAAGAGGATGTATGGAGTGGCCCTGGGTGCGATTCCTAGGACTACACAACCACGCCAAACATGCAGCCTGAATTTTGACAATGCACACCCTGCACACACTGCTCCAATGGGGATCAGGGCGCTGACATGATCGGTTTCCCTGAGTCTGCAGACGCCCAGTGCCTCTCGAGGATGCTCAGGGGCTGAGCTTGGGTCTGGCCCTCTTGACGCACGGTCTGGACCTTCCCGTGAAGACGACTGTATTACTTGGGCTCATGTCTGTTGGGTTCTTCTGCTTCATTGTTCTAATTTTATTTGGGGGGGGCGAGGATCAAACCCATGGCCTTTGCACTGAGCTTCACAACCTCCCTCCCTTTTTTCTTTGAGATATAGTCTTGCCAAATCCCCAAACTGCCCTAGCGGGGCTCAGACCTGCAATTCTCCTGTTTCAGCCTCCCACAGTACTAGGATTACGCCACCCCCGTTCAGCTTCAGTTGTGAGTCACCCAGTCCGTCACGAGTACGGAGTCCAATTTTTTTTTTTTTTTTTTTTTTGAGGACTCTGTGCTATCAATGTCCTGCTATAATTTCTCTTTTCTTGGTCACTCATATTATGGTTTTGGTCCATGTCCCGTGACTTCTCTCAAAGTCACAAGGACAATGTTGTGGTCCCCGACAGAACATGCAGACAACTCTCAGAGGCCAAGAGAGGCTGCTTTCTCCCAGCCTTCAAGAAGTCCCCAAAGAACCCATCCTGTCAGGCCAGGAGTGGCCTCCTGCCTCCTGCTACTGCCCCTCTAAACCAAACACTGGCAGAGGGGCTGGGATTCCAGGGCCACTTGAGCAAGTGAAGATCTTCCCCAAGCGGAGCAGGGCAGCCTGGTGGCTGGGCAGTGTCTAGGTTCTGCTAGCAAGAATGGAGGGTAGTGGCTGCTGGTCATTAGTGGACAGTGACTGTCGGCTGCTTTTTTTCTTTAATGGAGTTCAGATTTCGTGCAAGTGTTGCAAGGAATGTGTCACAGAAGAACAAATCATGACCAATGTGTCAATCTTCCTAACCTTGTTTCTTTAATCTGGGGATAAGCATCCGGTAGGTGGAAGACACTGCCTATGGCTACCTAACATTTATTCTTCTCTTCTTCCCTAAAGAATCAAATTTTATTTAAGGAAACACAGCGCCTAACTAAAAAACACCTCTATCATTTTTTTATAGGTAGGTCTGGGTGTGAGATCAAGGTCTATCGATGAGATGTAAACAGAAATGCTCTGTGGGACATCTTCAAAAGATTGTTTCCCGAGCTAATCCTGCTCAGAAGCCTTTTGGTGACCCACTGGCTCACTTTGGTCTGCCAACATGGATCTGATGGCTGGAACAGCAGCAGCCATTTTAGAATGTGAGGTATATTTGCAAATGACAGTACAACAGATGGGTGACACCCAGGTACCTGAGAGCATTGACACTATGGCCCTCACACCAGCACTATATAGTCAGACTTTTGTGTGAAAAAGAATAATCTTCAATCTTGTCTAAATTACTCAAGTTTAGCTAACATATACAATTAAACTTAACGCTGAGATAGTAGAACAGTTTCTTGTAGGTACAAAAAGGAAAATCTAGTTATCTCTGGAAAGGTTTTGTTGCTTTTCAAAGGAGGCATCCAGGAGGAACTGCATATACAAGTTGTTTCAAATTCTATCAGCCACCTTGTGACCTTCAGGCAACTGTCCAGGGACACAGCATTCAGGATGTTAGGATATAAAGATGGGCCGGAAATAAAGGTTCCGGGTTCTTGAAGATGGAACTGAGCCTCAGAATTAACTCTGGAACCACCATTTGCCCAGATTTCTAAGGGGTCATACTGTCTCCTATGATTTAAGGGAGAGGCTGAAGGAGGAGGATCATAAGGTCAAGAGTGGCCTAGACAATTTAGGGAGACTCTGTCTCAAAATTAAAATAAGACAATAGAGTGGGCAGGGATGTAGGGCATGAGCTGGCCCTGGGTTCAGTCCCTGGGACTGTGGGGTGGGGAGGTGTTCCTTTGGATTACATGTGATGGAAGGGCAGCTGCTGTGTGGTGATGACCTCTGGAGAGACCCTCAGAGGGAGGACCTGGAGTATCCAGCCTGCGCCCAACCAGGAACCTAGGTCTCTCGGCAGCCATGAGCAGTAGGGGGCACGAATGCAAACGCTCAGCCCCTGTGACTGTAGCCCCTGGAGGACAGATGGCTCCAACCTATGAGAGACTGAGACAAGCCAGGACCAGCCAGCAAAAGCCACTCTCTGTTCCCGACCCAGACTAGGATAAGCTTTTGTAACCTAGACCTGTGGAGATGTGAGGCAAATTTTTTTTTTTTTTGAGACAGGATCTCACCTAGTAGTTCAGGCTGGCCCTGAGCTCAGACTCAGATTCACATCACAGCAATCCTCCTGCCTCTGCCTCCTGAGTGCTGGGATTATAGGCGTGGGCCACCATGCCTCGTATTGTGGTATGTGATACTGATTGCGCTGGGCGTGAGTCTCCACACCCAGTATTATATGTGGTAACCCGGGCCCTCGCACATCAAGACAGGCAGAACCACTGAGCTAAATCCCTGGCCCAGAGGCAAATTTTTTTATAGAGCAACAGATAATTAATTCTACAGATGACTCCTTAGAAATGCTCTGTCATTGGGCCGGGATTTAGCTTAGTGGTTCTGGTGCCTGTCTTGAAAGCGTAAGAGCCCGGTTCAATCCCCCCCAAGACTCACGCCCAGAAGCAACCAGTACCACATTCCACAGTGCCAGGCATGGTGGTTCATGCCTATAATCTCAGAACTCGGGAGGCAGAGGCAGGAGGATTGCTGTGATGTGAATTTGAGGCTGAGCTCAGGTCCAGCCTAAACTACAAAGCGAGACCCTGTCTAAAAAAAAAAGAAATGCTCTGTCATCAATACTCATGGTGGTCCACATGATGTTTCTTTGTGGAGAAGCACACACTGACGGCACAAAGCTGAAAAGTGATTCCAACAATACCATACCAGACTCTGGATATGGTAAAGGTTTTTTATTCATTTTTGAGACAAGATCTCACTATATAGTTCACACTGGACTTTAATTTACTATGGAGCTCAGGCTGGCCTGGAACTCACAGCAATCTTCCTGCTTCAGCCTCCCAAGTGCTGGGATTACAGGTGTGTGCCATAAACCTGGCTTGGATCTGGTAAAGTTTTAAGGAAACCTTAACCAATTAATTTAGCCATGTTTTCCTTGTTAAATACGTACAAGAGTAATTTATGTTAAAAATGTATTTCCAGGGACCGGGGAGTTAACTCAGTGGTTCCGGCGGCTGTCTTGCAAGCGCAACGGCCCAGGTTCGATCCCCGGTAACCACATACCATACTGGGCGTGGAGACTCACACCCAGCAGCAACCAGTACCACATACCACAGTGCTGGGCGTGGTGGCTCATGCCTATAATCCCAGCACTTGGAAGGCAGAGGCAGGAGGATTGCTGTGATGTGAGTTTGAGGCTGAGCTCAGGGCCAGCCTGAACTACAAAGTGAGACCCTGTCTCAAAAAACAACAAACAAACAAAAAAACCCGTATTTCCAAATTGGTACAACCACTATGGAAATCACCGTGGTGATTTCTCAAAAAACTAAAACTAGAGTTCCCATCTGACCTACTTACTGCCCTTCTTGGCATCTTTCGGAGTTAAAAGCATCACACCACAGTGACGCATGCACACTGACATTCGTAGCAGCACGATTTACAGTAGCTAATTCTTGGAAACAGCCCATATACTTGTTAACAGATGAATAAAGAAGAGGTAGCATTTATTTAAAATGGAGTGCTACTCTGCCAAAAAGAGGGATAAACTTGAGTAACTTTTAGGTAAGTGGATCCAACTCAAGGCCATAATTTTAAGTGCAATAAATCAGACACACAAATTTAAATATCTGTTTCTCACGGGAGAAACCCAAAATGTAAAGGAAGAGCTTAACAGAGGACAGACATTGGGAAGAATGTGTTCAAGTGGGAAGGGTAGCGAGTGAGGGAGGGGAGGGAAGGAAGAAATGGAACAAAGTGTGTGTAAACGAGGAGGTACACGGGCTGCACGGAGGGGAGTGAGAAAACCTCAGCTCCACCAGGTACAGGTACAGATTCCCCAGGGTGAATGTGTTCAGTACGTGGGGAAATATGTTGTAATAAAAATAAAACTTAAAAAATGTAGTTTTCACACAAGTCTAAAACAGCTTTGCATTAAGTATAAAACAGAAATTCTAAGTGATAAGAAACCTGCCCATTTAATTGGTGTGTTTTGCCCCTCAGATGGTCCGTAAAGGAGCAGCGCTCACAAACATGAGTGGAGTCTAAACGGGTCACACGAACCTTCCCAGCTGTGCAGATTCTGGGCTGTGGCTGGGAGAAGAGGGTCTGGGAGCCTGTGGGGAGGGGCTCCCTTTGGGATGTGTGGCCAATGGTAGGGTAAATGTCCAGCAGCCAACAGCTGCAATGGCAGGAAAAGGCCATGGTTGGGGCCTCATTATAATTCATTTTGGGTAGCCAGGCCTGGGTCACAGCCTTCACAGGTCGGACACATCAGCCGCGGCTCAGCCATTAAGATGAGCTGAATCGGGGGAGCCGGGCCCAGTGAAGCGCACACCCGGATTTGAACTCACAGACATTCCAGTTCCAAAGCCTCTGCTTGTCTTCTCATTGTGCTTCCCCATTTACGACTTGTGAGGGATTCAGCAGCCACAGAATCTGGCCTCTGGTCTGGGACGAAGCCAGGCTGGCAAATCCAGTGTCAGGCACAAAGGGAAGGCCGGTGGGCACTGAGCCAGGACGTGGGTGCCGGGTGCAGGCCCGACAGTGGCAGCTCCTTTTCTGTTTTGGGAGCTGGCAGAGGACCTGATGGGGGGAAAGGGAGGGGCCGGGAAGCCACCCAGCCTGGCCTTCCTCATCTCCACATTCCGGAGGTAGTCACGCAGGAAGGCAGGAAGGCTGTGCCTGCCGTGGGAGGGACAGGGCATGCGCCTCAGAGCCCTTCCAGACCTCCGAGCAGCGTCCGAGGTTTCCAGGACAGTCCTCAAATCTGCAGCTACCGCCACACACAGAGGTGAGACGTGTGGGCCTTAGGCGTGTGCTCCACCCCAGGTGCATGCCCCAGACTTGGTTTGTTCTCAGTTTTATAAAAACTTGATGTGTTGGTGCAGCCCTGTAATCCAAGCACTCTGGGAGGCTGAGACAAAATGACTGCAAATTGACTCCAGCTTGGGAAACAGTGACTTAGCAAGACCCTGCCTCAAAAAGGTTAGCGTGATGGTGGGCCACGGCTCACGTGTTAGGTTCAGTCCTCAGGACTGGCAAAGAAAGGCGTTTTATTACTGGTGTAGCCCAAGCCCCACAGTGAGAGTGTGTGTGTCTGTGTGTGTGCTAGTTGCCTGCTGCACGGGGCAGGAGTCCCTCACAGAAGTTTCTCCAACATGGCTCCTACTCTTGAGGGGAGAGAGACAGATATTAAAGCACTACAGAAAAAATGATCAGAGAGGCCCAATAATAACAGCAACTACTCACTCTCCACACGCACCTCCTCATCTGCACCCCTCCACCACCCCGTGAGGTACAGCTTCGGTGTTCTCAGATGAGGGGCAGGCTCATTAAGGGGTGCTCCTGGGGAAGCAGCAGGACAGCGACACAGCCAAGAGTCAGCCTAGGACCCCAAGTACACCACTGCATCCGGCTGCCTCCTTCTCTCAGTCCAGCTGGCATCTTTTTTTTTTGTCCATCTGATTGTCTCTCCCCAGTCTTTCTAGGAAGCACTAGGGTTGAACTCCAGGCTCTAGTTCCAGAGCTACACTTCAGTACACACTCCAGAGTCAAAGAATGAACACTGGAGTTTGGAGCCCCCAGCACTGGGATTGAATTAAGGGCCTCCCCACTAAGCTCCATCCCCAGTCCTGGTTAAATATTTTGCAAGAGGATCTCACTATTGTGCCTAAGAGGTGAGCACAAACTTCTGATCTTCCTGCCTCAGTCTCCCAAGCTACTGGGACTATAGGGATACATGCCACACCTCACTGTCTGTCTTTCTGTATTTGCTATGTCCTTTGTGATTTCCCTTTTTTGTCTTTTTGCTTTTTACCCCAGGCTGGCCTCATGTGATCTTTCTGCCCCAGTTTATTGAATGCTGGGACTATGGGCATATGGGCCACCACACCTGACTCTGGCTTTTCATTAATATTTTACAAAGGTTTTTGGGAGTTGACAGCAAGAGTTGCTGCAGGAGTGGCTGCCAGCTACCTGGACGTGAACCAAGGTGTGGGAGGCAGGAACGGGTCCCCTACGAGTACCAGGAGCTGAAGCAGCAGAGAGAGCCGAGGGGAGGCCCTGGGTGGGCTCCCTGGGCAGTGCGGTTCCTATCCAAGACCACTGCTGAGGGGGGACAGGCTTCCAATAAGCCTCTCGAGCTCCCCATACCCCAGAGCCAGAGAAGGGGCGGTTCACAAGGGTGGATGCATAAGCTGGGCTAGTCAAGGCAGGGCTGGAAGGCTGGGCAGGGAAGGGGAGGAGGCTAGGGCAGAAAGGAAAGGCAGGATCCTGCCTGCCTGGGCAGTCCAGTCCAGTCCAGTGCTGGATGATTTAAGTACAACCAGATGTTCTGGGAATCTCCTGTCAAGCCCAGCCCGGGGGAGGGCAGAGTGGGGGTGGGGAGCCTGCGGGACTACTCGCATTTCCAGTTCTCCATTCCGTCAGCCTGAGGGAGGGGGGAATCCCAGTGGAGTCCCAGGGGGCCTGGCAAGTCCGAGGGCGGTGGTTCATGCAGGACTGGATAGGTTCTTCTGCCTTTCGACAAGGAGGGTTGGGCCTAGAAAGCAGGGTTCGGGGATCAATTCCTGAAACCTGGAGAAATTAAAAAGAGACGATTCAGGAGCTGGGCATGACAGCACTTGGCTCAGGCAGGAAGATCACTTTGAGATGGAGGCCAGCCTGGGCTACATAGTGAGTTCAAGACTGGTGAGAGCTACATAGTGAGACCTTGTTTCAAAAAACTACAGACAAAAAAAGGAAAAGGATCCTGAGGGCTCTGAGGTAGAGTCACTAGCTCTGCAGAGGACTGAGAACAGCTAGGGGTTTCAGAGAAAGGGGCATATCTAAATTGGATTCTGAAGGATGAAAATAAGAGTTCGCCAGGCAGGTATTAAAATGGTGTGGGTGTTTAGTGAGAGGTTCTGTGAGCCTATAAAGTGGGATCAGTTTGGGGTGCTGTAGGGTAGGGGTGGAGAAGGTGTGCTTCTTTTCACAGACCAACAGCACAGCCTTGGTGTGGGGTGAGGACTGTGGATGGGGGCTATCAGTTTCCCTGAGTGTTGAGCTCCCGCTAGTGAGGGGGGCCTGATGGCCAGCCCAACCTCCTCCTGCAAGTCTTGAGTGGCCTGGCTCTGAGGTGGGTGTGCCCAGAGGAAGAAGCTCTTTTTCTAATTCCCACAGAGGTTCCTGAGGTTTTAGGCTGACTCTAGGTGGGGATCAGACAGTCTGTGGCTCAGTTTCCACACAGTAGGAACCGGAGCCAGACTTGGTGGCACAGGGCTGTGATCACAGAGGCTGAGGGAGAATTGTCAAGTGTGAGCCCAGTGGGACAACTTAATGAGACCTTGCCTCAAAATAAAAATAAAAAATAAAAATGGCTGGGTATGCAGCTCAGTAAGAAGGGCCTGTGTTCTGCAAAAAGCAAAACAGAACAGAACAGTATCCAAGCACACAAAAAACCTAGCTTGGCAGGGTGGAGGTAGATACTGACAGGGTGAAGAAGCACTGGGAACTGGGTCTTGGTGCCCACACGCCAGGCTGAGAAGGGCTGGAGTTTCCCTTTGTAGAGTGGCCTGAGCCTGGGCAGGCGGCAAGGGGCAGCAGCTAGCTGGGTGTGGCGTCCTCTGGACTCACACCCCAGTTCCCCAGCCAGGACACATTTCCTTCCTTTCCTGACCATAATGGCTCCGGAGTGGCCAGCCAGAGGACCACAAAGAGAGGTCTCCTGCCCGCCCTTTCCTTTTCCTCTCTTCCATTTCTTTCTCCCTCCTGCCCCACCCCTCCCTAGGCCCTTTTCCTTCGTTCCTCCTCATCCCACCTGCTCTTCCCTCCCTGAAAAATCTTGATTTTCCCTGAGCCACTGGGGTTACTTTTCCGAATGATTTTGCAAAAGCCTTGTTGCAAGTCTGTGGGCAGGAAGGTCCCACCCTTAGCTGTGCACAAGCTCTTGCTTCTCCTTCGATGTGGTACAAGGAAAAGGGCTGGCAGAGCACAGAGAAGCCTCACAGAAGCCATGCAGTCGGCCATCATTTCCACTATTATCATCCAGTCCATTGCCAGGCACTTGATCTGCCCCATGAGCACAATGACCTTGGCATGGGGCTCTCAGGGTGTCGATCTCTTGTCTGGGGACAGACAAGAGAGGGGTCAGCCAGGAGTCCTGAGAGATTAGGCCCCCTAGACCCCCCGGGACCCCACCCCAGGGCTAGGGGTAGAGCTGTGAGGAGGGCCATGCCAGGACTGAGTACTAGTCAGCTCAGGGGGCTGATGATGTATTAATAGGATTTTAATGAGCTCAGGGAGGGGGGCCACACTTCACTGCCCACCCACTGATTCGGGACAGGGCGTGAGTTGCCCATCCCTGCCCCTACCTGCTCAGTAAGCTCCTTAATGTGCTCCGTGGCAGTCTGTCCATCCCAAACAACTCAATACTGCCAGGATGCGGACCTTACCTCTCCAAGTCCAGTGTGGGCCTCCTCCGGCAGATGACCACGCTACTGTGGCACTGTCAAGACCGTCTTCAGTGTGCCCTAGTGGCACAGGAAGGTCCTTCTCCCCAGGAACTGTGCTCCAGGAGAGCACATCACGGCAGAAGTCTGTCCTTCACACTAGGCTCCTCAGCCCCTTCCCAGACTGACCCTCCTGGGAGCAGGCCTGAGAGCTCCCAAGTGATGCCAGGCTTGAATCCTGGGACTAACTCTGCTGGCTGAGGTTCCTAGCTCACATGGACATTGGCCTCTGAACTCTTATCTCTGGCCTTTGGGGAGCCAAGGCAGAAAGACAGTGGATTCTAGATCCATGTCTGCTGTCCGACCTCAAACATGTCCCCTCCTTTCTGGGCTTTAGGTGCCTGTAAGTAAGAAGTATTTTATTTAAGGAGCTCCTCACTGTCCCTCACCATGGGAGTGTCCCTCCTGTGTGTGTGGTGGCGTGTTCTGTGATTTCCTTCATCCTACCTCTCTGATCCTGGAGCCAGGGGCTGCCCTAGCTCTCACTCCAAGCTTTCTGATTCTGGGGTGTGAAGGAGAGAGAATTCTGTAGGTGGAGAAGACGTGACCTTGGCTAGTTCTAGAACTTTCTTGAGTGCTGGTCTTGCTTCCCTACGTAGAATGGGGGAAAAAGCAGCTCTGCAGGGCCTTCCCCTTTCCTTTCTCTGAGTGGTACCTACAGGGTGCCTGCGGCCATCAGGCTCCAGGCCTTCCAGGGGAGCGACCCTCAGGACCAGAGGCTGGTAGTGTGGAGAGTTCTGCCAGCTGGGGGTGAGGGCCACATGGCCCGTCCTGCCCTCCTGACACTCAGGCTGAGCAGGTGCCCAGAAGGAAAAACAAAAACACTTCAGAGGAGAGGGCCCTTACGTACAGCCCACGGGTGAGGGAGCTCGCTCCCCCTGGATGCTGTCTCCTGAAGAAACGACCTGCACTCCCCTTTAGAAGCACAGCCACTGTTCTGCGGCCTGTTTCAGGCCTGAAGCACTGAGTTGCGTGGCTGGCAGGATCTGCCAACTCTTTAACTGGCAGCTCCACCAGGGCAGGTGGGCACCAATGGGTCCATCAGAGGCCCAGGTGGAGCCTCCATGTTGGCCTCCTGCCATTCACACCCTTACACCCCAGCGAAGTCCTCCACGAAGCCCCCTTCAGAGGTTACTCACACGCATTGTCCCCTGCCTACACACAGGGTCCCACCTCCTCCTCACACTCTCCTGCACTTGCCTGCAAGGTGCAGAGACCGGGGCTGGCCTGGCAGCAGTCCTGCCTTGCCTATGGGCAGCAGAGTCCAGGGCACAGTCGATGCTCGGCTCACCTGGGCTCAGGAAGTAAGCGTGAGTCAGCAGGGCCTTGGCCAAGGGGCCGAAGCAGTCCTGGGAGAAGGGGTCTGTCGGCCAGCGGTCAGGACTGGGCGGGTCGGGGTCGGCCGGCCTCCCCTTTGCCCTTCGACCCTGGATGGCGCTCATACCCAGCGGACGCGCTCTACCCAATCCCGGCCTCCCGGGCGGGGACCCGGCCTCCAGCCCGCCCGCCGCCACCCCCACCCCAATTTCCCGCTCCGAAGGCCCAGGAGGCGGGGCGGGAGGGCCGGTGAGTGGCGCAAGGACGCTCTGCGCACCAAGAGTCATTTGCTTCCTTTCCCTTCCTTGGCTAATTTATTTTGGAGTTGGGGAGGGCGAGGGGCGGGGCCGGCGGGCTCGGGAGGAGGAGGAGGGGCGGGGCGCGGGGGGGGAGGGCAGGGCGGGATGGGGGGCCAGGGGAGGGGCGGGCGCCAGGGGAGGGAGGGGCCCTCGAGGGCGGAGCAGGGGAAGGGAGGGAGCGGGCCGGCCTGGGAGGGCTCTGGGGGCGGGCGAGGGGAGGCGGGGGTGGGGGTCCTGCCTGCGGGGGGAGCCGGGGCCGCCCCTTGTCCGGCCACCCCCACTGCCCAGTCCCGCGCCCGGCCGCGGCGGCCGCAGCAGCCGTGGCTCCAGGATGGTGATTGCCGCTGCCCCCCAGTCCCGGCCTGTCGCCCCCGGCCCGCGCCCCCGCCCTGGTCCTCGGGCCGGACGCCCCCCCGGGCCGCGCACACTCACCTAGGACCCGGCCGGGATGCCGAGGTACGCGACTTGGGCTGGGGAGCGGGCGCAGGCCGGCCGGGGTCAGGGGTGGCGACTATGGCTGGGGTGTCCAGAGCTTTGTCCGCGAGCGCAGGGCCGCGCGAGGGTGGCGGGGCAGGGACTGCAGGGCGCGGGGTTCAAACGGTCGGAGGGCTAGGCCGACCGGAACCCCAGTGGGTGCGTGGGAGACGGAGGTCACTTCCTGAGGGTTGTGGGGGTCGCGCTCGGCTACCAAAGGGCACCCGCCTCGCCGTGCGCGCCCAGACAGGGGCTGTGGCGTTCGAAAGCCTCGGGCTCCCGGGAGCTCGTGGAGCTGGGGTTGGGAGCCGGGATCTGCGGGTTCGGGTCCCAGAAGGATCTTGCGGCCGCAGCCCGAAGGCCGGCCCAGGCCCCTCCCACTCCGTCAGGTCTTTGTCCGGCTGCCCCTGTGCGTGCGGGAGGGGTGGGGGCTGGGTTCCCGGCCCGGAGATTCCCCAGCACCGTGACGGGGCAGTGACAGGAGGTCGGGCTGCTTCGGGTCCCTGCGCTCCAGCGCTCGCGCCTCGGTGTCTGCGCGCCTGGTCTAGAGTGCGCAGCCCCGCCTCTGAGCCCAGGCGCTGCGCGAAGCTGTGCCCCGCTTCGCTCCAGGCCCCTGGCTGCAGAAGGGACCCTTGCTCTAAACTTCCCCACTCCGAGAGCCCTCTCGGGTCTGCTCTGCGGAGATTCACAGGCTGGACCCGTCCGTGAGCGTCCTCCGCGGAGTGTTGGGGACACATTAGCAAATGTTGGTCCCCTCCGGGCCGAGGGCGGAGAAGGGGTCTGCGCGGGGGAGAACGCGCGAGCTGCCTGGAGCCTGCGCCCCGCGGCGGCCCAAGCGCAGGGGTGGGTGGACGGGTGGACGGGTGGGTGGGCTGTTAAAGGGACCGTCACTAAATCAGGATTAGGCCGTGGGGCTGTCAGGCTGCCAGCCCTGTCTCCATGGATACCTAATTTGGAGGAGAATAGAGGACGGAAGAATGTTTGTGTTGTCCGCACGGGCTGCTGCGGCCGAGAGGACTCCTGGCCTCCGCCCGAAGCGAGGAGTTGGGACCCGGTTCCAGACCCACTCTGGGCTTCCGGCGGGGGGACTTCCATGTTCCTGGGACCTGAAGGGTATCCCGGAGCCGACTGGCCTGCGGAGGGGCCAAGAGATGCTACAGACCTCTCACCGTGCAGGGGGAGTCCCAGACCCCCCCCCCCTTCCAATCTAAACACCCTGAGCATCCTTCTGCAACCGGTCGCCACCCGGCGTCCCCTAGGCCAGGAGCAGGCGCTGCTCGCTGCTGTGCCTTGGTCCCACATGGAGGGATGCTCTGGGTAGTCCGGCGCGGCTGGGCTGCGGCGACCCCAGAACTGGGCGCCGGTGCCGCACGGGAGCCAGAGCGGAGGGTCTGGGGCGGGACCAACTGGGGTGGGCGAGGGAAGGGGCGGGGCTTGCCGGGTTGGCTCTGCCGGCTCGGGTGACAGGCCTCGTAAATCCCCTTTCCCTATTTAACACCATTTCATTTATTTCCACTTGATTCCATTGGTGTCCACAGCAGCCAGAAGCGACCCTCGTGCCCTCGCTGTAATATTTTCTGGGGGAAGCCCTCTTGGGCCACAGGGGATTTGCTGTGTGAGGCAGGGGAGTTGCTCTTAGTGAGACCCAGTCTTCGGGGGGGATCCCACTTTCCCCAGAGAAGAGGACGGTGGTGAGACACAGGAAGGAGTTTGCTTCTCAAGTCCTCCCTGTGAGAGTCTCTGGCTGTAATGTGACCATGAGCTGGCCGGGGGACCCCTGATTGGACAGCTGTACAGTGTATACTGGAGGGAGGCAGGAGAGAGGGACCCAGAGCCCCGGGGTGGTGCTCTAGAGCTCTTTCTTAGTGGTCATCCATGGCCACAGCTTTTTATGGTTCAAGACTCCCCTCCCCTCCCTGCCTGGGTTGCAGCTTTATTGCTGAGATCTCAGACTCTCCACGCAATTTCACGCTTCTCTGCCTTTGCTCCTGCTGGTCCCTCAGCCAAATGCCTTCCCATTGTCCCTGTCTTGCCACAACCTCCTCATTCTTCAAGGCTCAGCTCGGATGCCACACTTCCCACTGCAGCCTCCCCAGCGCTCCCAGCTCTTGTCACTCACTCCACCCTCCACGGCCTCCCAGTCCTGCACCTGTGCCTCCGCTTTGCCTTTGTGACTGAGTCCAAATTAGGCCTGCCTCCAGAGAGCAGAGATGGAGCGTACCCTCCCCTCTCCTGCCCCTCCCAGGCTCCACACTTTGTGGCTGTCCCATAGCTGTCGGCTGAGTGAAAGGGCTTGTGAGGACATCTCGCCACGCAGCCCATAAAACATGGAATCTGACCGTTTTTCAGGTAGATCGCTCTGTTCTCTGAACTGGTGGAGATGCCTGGATAGGTCTCCTCCTCTCTCTTCCTCTTCTTTTTTTCCCCTATTCTTCCTTTTTTCCCTCCTCCTCCTTCTTGATGCCTCTCCCCACCCCCCAAGTCTGGGAGGACTTTGCCCCTTCCCTTCCCCACAGACTAGCATTCTTTCCCTGCCATTATCATCCTGTTAAACAGAGAGGCCAGTCAGGATCCATATGGATCACATTAACAATTGCTTATTATCTGGGCCAAGGCTCCCCCACTCTCCACCCCAGCTGCTACTGCTGCAGTTACTGGACCCTTAGGAGCCTGGACTCTCCCTGCCCCCACCATTGGTCAGCCAAGGATGGCAGGGGCCAGGGTGGTCTCCTCACCTTCCTGGGGACTTCTAGCAGAACTTTGCATCTTCTGGACTTGGCCTTTAATGACTCCTTTACTTTATTTAATGAAAACCAGGTTCCATACAGCAACATGACTCAGTAAATTTCCGAGACTCTCCTGGAAAAGGGGACCCACAGGCCGGGTGTACCTGTGGTCCCCTGCCAGGCGCCCTGCCTACAGGAGAGAGGCTGTGGGAGGGGTGAGCCGCCCTTGACTGACTGGGTGTACTGGTGTCTTCTTCCAGCTTAGCCTTGGGATGGCCCTGCTTTCTTTTGGGGGTTGGAGGACTAACAGGCATCCGGAAAGAGATCCTGGGAGCTGTGTGGCATTGGATCCCAAGGCTTTTCCTGCAGTCAGAGAAGCAAGAAACAGAGCTGAAGGTGTAGCTGAGTGTTAAAGCTTATGCTGTAAGGCCCTGAGTTCCATCAGCAGCTCCCACACAAATATGTGTGGCAAGATCAGAGTTTCCTGGTGCAATAGCTGACTTGACCTGTCAGGGTGAGGAGCAAGACTTACATTTAAATACATACAACCCAAGAATACTTGGGTTCTGGAAGGAAGGGCTTTTTGGGATGACTTAGTCTGATGGCCACTGGGCTGGGCTGCCACTGAGTGGTACTGCCTTAGCCTGGCATGCAGGTGGCCCTGGATTCAGCCCATAACACCCCAGAAAAGCTAGTCCGGAGATTCATAATTTGTTTTGATTTACAGAGCCCTCAGACTGTGAAAGCCATTCCCAAAAAGCACACTGCCATTAGTCAAGATGAGACCTTAGGTTCTCCTTTGGAGAGTTCTTGGATACCCTGAAGGCCCTGGGACCCTGCATCCACACCCTCAGTATACCCTCGGTGAGGTGCCAAGAGCAGAGTCTGGTCTGTGGCCCAGGTTTCCTCACTTGCACACTTAGTGGCCTTGTTCCTGCCAGGGGACAGTATGACACAGGGCAGTGGTGGTGCTGGAGGTGCTAGGTTGGGCTTCAGGTGCCAGGGTCAAGGTCTGGGCTGGCCATCTCTTCTCCATTTGTGTGGGCTGGTGAGGGGACGTTTTTGTTTTGTTTTAGGCTAAAGCCAAGCTCTTCCTGGACCATTTTCACCAGGATCCTGATGACTCAGTGAATACTTAGATAGCACTTACTAAATGGTATCTGTCTCTTCAAAGTGGGACTAAGACTAGTGTCCCTCTCATAATTATAGTTTTGGGGATTGAGGTAAGACTTGGGAGACCCACGTTCTGGTCTTGAAAGACTCCGGGAGTGTAAGGGCGGGGCAGAAATGTGACTGAAAGTGCTCAGGGACAGGATTGCCCTGCAGGGGCTTCCTTTCTTAGACCAAGGGAACCTTGAAGTGGGACCTACCTGAGTGTCTTGTTGTCTTTTCCTTTTATACTGTAGTATCTCAGCCTTTGGCTGGAAGGTGGGGCTGGAGCTGGGGAAGGAGTTCTCTGAATGGAGGAATAGAGCCTGTGGCCCTATCCCTACCCTCCCCCCCCTTTTTTTTTTGACAGGCTGGGGTTAGAACCCAGAGCAGCCTTTACACGGAGCTCTATCCCCATATTTCGATGCACTCTCGCTAAGTCTTTATTCAGCTGTTTTAGTTTTGACCTCTTCATTTGTAAAACAATTTGGCAGTGTGGCATACATTTGCCCCTTCATCTCTAGCACACACCCACCTTGAATGACTTGCTTAGTGACTCAGAGCCCCGGGACTTCAGAAAACCACTTCTCAGCATCACAGTGAGGAGGTTAAATGGGCTTGTGTGACGGTTCCGGCTGCGGCAGGGCTCCTTCCCACGTAGTCATGGCAGAAAGAGCAGCTCAGCAAGAGGGGAGAGGAAAGCCAGAGTGGCTCTGCAGGGGTCGGGGTTGCACCCCTCCCTCTGTCCCCTTGGTCTGACTGGTCCCCTGGTCCCCAGCTTGGGCCGGTTTAATCAGTTATATGATGTGATGAAGAGGCTGCCTCATTTGCTTTCAACCCCCGTGTGCTGAGGACCTTCCTGGCGTGGCCCAGCACTGTGCAAGGTCCTGGGCGTTGCCTCGCCAGCCCCCGGGGGCTCAGCAGGCAGATCACGGTTCATAGGCCCTGATGCTCCTCACATGCTCACTGGGGCCTCTCATGCTCAGGTTGCCCTTAACAAACCTGAGCCTCCCACATGGCATTGGGGTGCCGAGGATGTCCCCAGACCTCGTGTTTCCCTTGCCACAGGCACTGGTTTGAAGCATGGCTGCCAGGCCCTGGGTATTTTATTTCAGCAGCCATTCACCCATTTGTGTTTTTGTTGTGGTGGTTGTTTTTAGTTTTTTTGACACAGGATCTGGTTTTGTAGTTCAGGCTGGCCCTGAACTCACTTTGTAGCCCAGGCTGGCCTCAATTCTCAGCCATCCTCCTGCCTCTGCCTCCCGAGTGCTAGGATTACAGGCATGAGCCACTATACCTGGCATTGTGGTATGTGGTACTGGGAATTGAACTTGCAACCTTGTGCTTGCCAGGCAGACACTAGAACCACTGAGCTAAATCCCCAGCTCCCCATTACTTTTTATTTTATTATTATTTTTAAAAGACAGTCTCTTTGTAGTTCAGGCTGGCCCTGAGATCACTGTTGAGCTCATTATGTAGCCCAGGTGATCCTTGAACTCAGCAATCCTCCTGCCTCTGCCTCCTGAGTGCTGAGGTTATAAGAATGATCCACCACTCCTGGCACTGTGGTATATGGTACTGCTCACCTGGCATTGTTGTATGTGATTACTAGGGATTGAAGTTGGGCTTTGTACTTGCAAGGCAGGTGCCAAAACCACTGAGCTAAATCCCTGGCCCACCCCATTATGTTTTGAAGTGGTCCCACTGTGGAGGAGCTTGGAAGATTTGGAGAACCAGCAGAGAGGCAAAGGAACAGACTCCAGTTTGAGGCCCAGGGTCCCTCCATTATCCAGGTGGAGCGGAGCCCTGAAGCCATGTGAGCTGGAAAGGTGCTCACAGCTCAGCGCTGTGCAGGGTGCATTGTAGTAGGGTTGAGGTGGGGGCGTGGAGAGGAGAAAGGCCGGTTGTGGAGCAGAAGCTCTTGCCTCAGTGGAGGCCTGAGGAGATGGTCTTCCCGGAGGAGGCGGTGTCAGTGGGAAAGAGCAGGAAACCAGGGCAGAGGCCACGGAGGAGGGCGAGTCTACCTGCAGCCCCCTGCCCTGCGTAACCATTGGACACTCAGGTCCGAGGGTGCAGGGAAAGCAAAGGGGTAGATTTCAGTTCGTTTATCCTTCCCCAGCCGAAACGGGCCTGTGTGTTCCCATGGGGGCTCCTCGGGAACTCAGGCCACCAGGGGGTCTCAGTCCATTTTCAGTGGCTGTAACTGATCCCACAGCCTGGGTGCTTTTGTAGAACAGGAATTTATTTGGCTTCTGAGGGTAAGAAGTCCAGAAGCCCAGTGCCAGCATCTGGCAAGGACCTCTGTGCTGTGTCCTAACAAAACTGAACCAGAGGGGAAAGCAGGCCGAACTCCTCCTCCCAGAGCCCACTTGAGGATGACTAACGGCTCCTGCCTCCCGCGATGAGGGCAGTGATCCATTCTGGAAGGCAGAGCCCTCCCAGCCTAATCAGCTCTTAAATGTCCCACCCCTCTGTGTTGTTAACAAGGCAGGGAGACTGCAGCATGCTCTTGGAGGGGCCGTGCAGGGCATAGCAGTGGGCCCTCCTCCTAGGAAGGGGCTTCTTTTCCAGCTGTGTGGATGGAGTCCACGCACGCTCTTCTGGGCTGTAGCCCCCTGAGTTCTGTGGTCCAACCCCCTCGGGGAGAAGATGGAGCTGCCCGAGTGGCAGGGAGAAGGCAGCTGGGTGGCTAGAGACCAGTGCTGGCTTTCGGGTTGGGCTGGGTGCGTGTGCAGCATGTGCAGGGCTGTGTGTAGACATCTGCGTGTGGTGACCCTGGACACTGCTGAGAGGAGGGAAGTGTGTCCTTCTGCCTGTGAACGCCAGGTTCTCAGACAGGCCAGGTCCTTCTGTGCGCCTGAAGTCTTTCACCTTGGCTGTTAAATGGAAGCAACCTCATGTGCTGCTCGTGTAGGAGGCAGAGGAGCCCAGCCCACCCAGATGCGTGGCACTTTGTCCTGCTTCCGTTTCCTCATCTGCTATATGCGGGTACTATCCTGGGGTTCCTGTGAGGATTCAGTGGCTGCCGTGTGCAAAGCACGATGTGTGCGGAGAACCTCCAGGAGCAGGCACAGGAGAGGCTGTGGCTGTTCACTCTGTACCTGATGTCCTCTCCGATTCTCCTTCTCTGTCTCCGTGGCCCTGCAGGTGTGCAGCTGCCCCCTTTGAGGACAGCCCAGGTGGACCTGCCTGGCTGCATAGCTGAGTGACTTAGCTCAGCACCCCCAGGGCTGGGGAAGGGCTGGGAGGGGCTGGGCAGCCCTGGGGATGTCAGGGTGGGCTGCCTGGGCCTGTTAAGCCACCTTTGGTGAGGCCAGGCCCCTGTGGGGACACGCCATTCACTGCCCTCCCTTGTACAGGGTGAGGGGGGTATTGGAGGCCAGGGGAAGCAAGACCACTCAGACTTGAAGGATTTTGGGGGGTGCACGCCCATTCAGGGCTCAAGGTGACCCTGGGCCTGACTACTGAGGCAGTGGGCAGTCTGAGACCTCTGTGGAGATTCAGACCATTTGGGCTGAGACGTGTGACCCATGACGTTTGATGCGTATACGGGTGGAACTGTATTCCAGTGTTATGAATACCCACCCCTTTTGAGACAAGGTCTTCAGGCCAGTTTTGAAGACACTGTTGGTCTAGGCAGGCTTCAAATTTGTGGGGATCCTCCTGCCTCAGCCTTTCAAGTGCTGGGATTACAGTCATGAACTACCATGCCTGGCCTATGCCTCTCTTTTGTAAACTCATATATTTTTATTTTATATGTTGAAATAAATTGTATTATGGTGCTGAGGATCAAACCCAGGGCATCATGCATGTTAGGCAAGCTCTCTGTCACAGAACCGCATCCCCAGCCCAGACAAGTGTTTTTGAGAACAGGCCACAGGCTTCCCACCTGCACAAAGGGCCTGACAAAAGCCTTGACCTTATCCTCCATTTCATGCCCGTGCAGGGCCAAGTCCTGAGGGAAGAAGAGCCCAGGGCAGACCCATGAAGGGGGCCTGACAGGGAGCTTAGGGAGCTTGGCCAGGTGTAGATGGCAGTGGGGTCCTGACAGGATGGGACAACAGGAGACAGCCTACCTCACTATGCATCTGTGTCCACCCCACCCCCCAGTGCAGGGCTGCTCTGTCTCCTTCTGAGGGGCGGGGGTGGGGTGCTGGCTCTAGGTGAGGCCGAACACAGAGCACCACTGCAGTGGAAAAGCAAATGTCCTTTTTAATAGTGCAGGGGCTGGGAGTGTAGCTCAGTGAGAGATCTTATGCTCAGCACATGAAATGCTGATTCAGTCCCCAGCACCACAAGAAAGCAACCCAAAAGAACGTACAGTTGATCCTGAGTATCTGCAGAGGATTAGTCTTTGGACCGCCATGTATACCAAAGTCTGAGAATGCTCGAGACCCTTATACAAAATGGTGTAATATATGGGGTCGGGGATTTAGCTCAGTGGTTCTGGCACCTATCTTGCAAGTGCAAGGGCCTATAATCCCAGCACTCGGGAGGCAGAGGCAGGAGGATTGTTATGAGTTCAAGGCCAGCCTGAACAACAAAAGTGAGATTGTCCGAAAAAAAAAATGGTGTAATATATGTATGTGTGTGTGTGTGTGTGTGTGTGTGTGTGTGTATGTGAATATATATACTTTTTAAAAAAATAACCTCACTATGTAGTTAAGGCTATTATTGAATTAATGTGTAGCTCAGGCTGCCCTTGAATTTATAGCAATCTTCTTGCCTTAGTGTCCTGAGCACTGGGATTACAAATGTGTACCACTATACCTGACTCATTTTCTCTTTTTGTTTTTGTGAGACAAGGTCTCGCTATGTAGTTCAGGCTGGCCTTGATTTCACTGTGTATCCCAGGCTGACCTCAAACTCACAGTGATCCTCCTACCTTAGCCTCCCAAATGCTGAGATTACAGAGTTGGGCCACTAATACCCTGCCTGGCTCTCACATATTTTAAACCATACCTAGAGTACTTTTAATACAATGAAAATGTTATTGTTGTATAAGTACTTATTATAATGTATCATTTAGGGAAGAATGATAAGGAAGTCTGTACATGTCCAGCACAGATCCATCTTTTCTGTGAATATTTTCTGTCTGCGCTTTAGCTGAATTCGTGGCTATAGATTCAGCAGATACGGAGGGCCAACTCTATGGAAACAAAACGATGTCTATGAACAGTATAGATCCACCTGTTCTGGGGCCTGTTTCCAGGCTCTTTGCATAAGAGAAGATGGTGAGGGAGGGGAGGACAGGGTGGGAGAGGAGCAGAAAGGGACCTAGGCTGGAGACACAGGCAGGGGCGGCTGAACAGGGAAGGGAAGCAGAGCCGAGGTTAGCAAGTGAGGTCAGCTCTAAGAAAGGCATTTGAGTGGCAGGACCAAGGTGTGGTGAACTTCCTGCAATTCCCAAAGAGGGAGTCAGGGGTAGTCTCGGAATCACAGTGACCCAGCTGCCGGGGTACCCCCAGCAGAAGAGCAGGGTAAAGGGTGGACCCTGTGTGGAGGGACCAGGCTGAGCAAAGGCAGTGAGCCGTGTGGCCCACAAAATGGTCTGCGGTAGCTGGAGGGGTCGGGATGGGTGGGTCTGAGGTGGAAGGAAGGAAACACTGACCCGTCCTGGTCTCATGGTAACTACTCTGGCCTCCTCTCCAATAGTGATAGGAGGTTGCTTCTGTGTTTCGATGAGTGGAGCTCCCTGGTGGCCTGAGGGCTACAGCAGAGTTCCGCTGTGGGGCAGGCTGTGGCGAAGTAGCCGAGAATGTCAGCCAGGCTCAGTGATCAACGAGATAGTGGTAACTTCAAGAGGTGGAATCACAGGGGTTCTGACTTCCGGCTTGGTTGGGCAGAGGGACTCCAGTGGAAGAAGGAATGTATTTCTGGGTCCATTGAGTCCGAGGATTTTATGGGCCCCACTGAGGAGCCTACATGTACTTGCCTACATTCCCAAGTCTCTTAAGATTCTCAAAGACAGGGCCAGGGATTTAGCTCAGTGGTTCTGGCATCTGCCTTTCAAGCACAAGGTCCTGGGTTCATCTCTGGTAACCACATACAACAAAGCCAGGCATGATGACTCATGCCCACCGGCAATCAGTACCACATACCATAGTGCCGGGTGTGGTAGCTCATTCCTGTGATCCCAGCACTAGGGAGACAGAGGCAGGAAGATTGCTGAGTTTCGAGGCTGAGTTCAGGACCAGCCTGAACTACAAAGTGAGACCCAGTCTCAAAAAACTAAAAAGCTGAAAAAAAAAAAAAATAGACTTCCATGGACAGTGAAAAATGGCTCTCAGGACAAAGTTGGGTCTGGATATTGTGGGCACTCAAGACAGACCTGAAGTAGACACATGTGCTTGGCAGTTTCTTAAGTAACAGAAGTGCTGAGGGGAGCTAAATGCATGGCAGGGGCCTGGGGCTCCTTATTGGCAGAGGAGAAGCCAGTGAGAATTGTTCCAGGACATAGGTCAGAGAGGTCAAGGGTCAGGCTGTCATCCTGGGAAGCAGCGGTTTGAGATTCAGACTCCATGATGGCCTGTCCTCGGTCAGGGGCAGGTCAGGCAGCTTTCTCCTGCAGAGTGACACTTCTGGGCCCAGCAGGCAGCTCTGAAACTGCACTCTGTCCTTGCAGTTGTTCTTCAAAGCTGCTGGGTCCTTCAGGCCCAGGAGAGTCCCTACCTCTGAGGCTTTCCCAAGCGGAAGCACCTAGCTAGCCTCTTAGGAACCAGCTGGAGCTCCCCTCCCTGGCCTGCTGTCCAGCCCCAGCCCTGGCCCCTGGGTGAGTGTGGAAAGTTCTACCCTTCTCACTCCCCTCAGACCAGCTCTGCAGGTGTCCTGTCCTTCCTCCCATTTCACACTGGAGGAAACAGACCGGAAGATTCTTGACTCACACCCCAGAGGCCAATTCCAAGGCCCACAGGGCTGTGACCTCGAGACAGCCCCCAGGCCTGCTAGAGTGGGCTCAGAGACCCCAGCCTGAGCCGGCCTTTCCTGCTGGCGTTTAGACACCTGTTCCACTCAAGAACACAGTGAGTCCAGGTGAGGAGAGGAGTGGAAGGGGAGGAGGCATCCCACTGTGGGATGTGACCCTTCCTCTCATGACAGACAGCTAGTCCCTAACGAGGTACCCAGGTCCCCTGGCATGTCACAGCCTGGGTCTGCTTTTGGAGCCCTCTGGGAGCAGAGAGAGAGTTACATTTGTGTCCCTTTGTGCCTTTCCCTGGGGCCCAGGAGTAAGTCTACCGTGTAGCTCTGTGGTCATCTGAAGAGGGGTGTGACAGGCTGTGCTGCCCTCTGAGCAGATGCCACCCCCCACTCATTTGACTGGCTTGGGTGAAAGCATTTGGCTGCTCCAACTGCCCGTTTCCCACAGAGAGGGAGAAAGCAAATCAGCTTTGCTAAGTCTTTGTGGGGCTGGTGGCTGATCACCTGGAATCCCCCCAGGTTCTCTTTGGCTTAAAAGAGAGTAATTGTTACGCAGAATGGTTTTCTCCTACTCAAAATTTAAGGAGAACATAGAAAAGCATTTGTTTTCTTTGGGGAGGGACAGTGGTAATAACTCGGGTAGTTCTTTCTCCTCGGCTTCTGCAGGGACAAGGTTGGAGACAGAGAATCTGTCTCACACACCCTGTGTTCCAGGGTTTGACGAGACCTGGCATGGGGACATGGAGTGGTGGCAGGACAGAGCTCAGACATCCTTCAGCAGCAGTGGCACCTGGATGCGGGTCCAGAGAGCAGGGTGGGGAAGAAAGAGGCTCTGGTAGAGCAAGGCTTCAGAGTTGGAAAAGTGATCAGCGGCTCAGAGAGTGAAGTCCAGCCTGGCAGCCCCAGGGCATCAGGAGAGAAAAAAAAAGTGGGGGTTCTGAGGCCCACAAAAGTGGCTGCCGAGCTGAGCACCACATCACAGGGGCTCAGCACGACTCTACCTGAGCTCTTGAGGTAGGGCTGAGTGTGCATAGTGCATTGGGAGCCTGTGTCCTGTGTCTAGAACCTTCTGTGGGGCGGAGGTGGAGTGGCGGCCTCCAACCTCCCGGGGCAGTATATAGGCTGTTTGATCAGTGAGTGTGTAAATTGGGATTTTATGGATCGCTTAGTCCCTGCTGGAGCTGGGGCTCCCAAATTCCTCTGTGCCCCAGAATGGTTAATCTAGTCCCCCTGGGAGGCAGAGGGAAGGACAGCGCCCCACAGGCCCCACCCCTCCCACTGCAGCTCTAGCTGAGGCCCCAGGCTTTGTCAGTTGCAGGTTGAGCGGTTCAAATGTGCTAATACACTCCCTGGGGGCTGCTGGACAGTGGGACTTACCCTTCTGGGCTGTGATTGGCCAGGAAGGCCGAGGGCGGGGACTCCCAGCAGCAGCTGGGAGTGTGTGTATGTGCGCTTGCATGCATGCTGACATGCTAGTGTGCTTGTTTGTAGGGAGAGGGGTGGGGGTGTCCACTCTGCTCAGTCCACTGGGCAGAGACAAAGGATCTTCATCTAGTCCGGAACCACGATGAAGCTCAGGACAGGCCATGTTCCTACCTGGGCAAGCTGGTTAGGAAGCCCACCTGTCGTCCTTTACATCTTGCCATGGTTGGGCTTAGTGAATGTGTGTGTATGAATGTGTGGGTGAGTGACTGCATTTCACGGGGGTTATATCTGCCGGATAACCCAACACCTACAGCTGCGCAGATCTCCCGAATTGCTCAGTAACTCCCTCCCTTCCCTGAGATTTGCTTTAGCCTAGGCCTGCCTGGCTAGACATCAGGATTGGACATGAAGGAGTGTCCAGGCCTCAGGGGACACAGCTGTGACCCCCGGACTCTCTTATCACTTGAGAGTGCTTTCCCTGTGGTCACATTTCTTCCTCCCTGCTGGCCCCCATCTGTCTTTGGGATTTGATGAGGATGAGGATGGTAGGCAGGGTGGGGGAGGGGAGTTGGGCAGCTGATGGGGGAGGGAAGCAGGACAGCCAGATGACAAACTGCCCTGTCCTACCTTCCTCTCCTCCTCTCCAGCCGGCCCCTCCCCTCCTCAGCAAGGCAGACCAGCAGGACTGGGGGAGGGGGTTGGCCTAGAAAGCTACTCCTCCTTCCAGGGGAAGCTGGAGTCCAGTGTGGCTGTAAAACTACCTGGGAAGCCTCAGGAACACTTACACTGTCCTGAGAAGATCCTCCCGAGACTCTGCAAGTTCCGATAAAGCTAGGGTTGTAGTCCGTGATGTGTCAGGGAGCTCCCTGGGTGCTAAGCTGAGACCTTGCTGGGTTCAGAGCCGCCTTGTGCAACAAACTTTCTGTGATGGTAGAGATGACCTGTGTTGACTGCGTGTGACCTTGGAGCACTGTGGTTACTGCTGCTGAGGAACTGCATTTTAGTTTTATTACATTTTAATGAATTTAAGTGAGAGTAGCCACACGTGGCTAGTGGCTGCTGTTGGACAGTCCAGGACTAGAGGCTGGGGTTGCAGTGAAGCCCTTGCATTGGTGCAAAGGCTAGCACCCCCCACACACACACACACTCCTTTTCCCAGTCTGCTGAGCCACCCCACGGAAATGCTGTGTGGGCTGTCCTAATTCGGGGATCATCTGCTCCTTGGGTCACAGGGCAATGTGTGCCCACAGGGCAAAGGGGGCCCGCTTCCTACAGATTTGGAGGCATGCTGGGAACTTCCTTGAGGCTGTCAGTCCAAGGAGGCTCCTAGATGAGGGGATGGGTGGGTGGGGTTGGGCTGAGCTGAGCAGTAGCCTAGCCCTGGAGCCCCCTAAGCCCGAAGAGGTCACCTCAGCAAAGGCTGGGATACTTTAGTGGGCAGAGTCCCACCCCCTCTTACCAGCTGTCACAACTTTGGGGGAGTCACTGTCCCTCCCTGAACCCCCCCCCCTTTCTCTTCTATAAAATGGGGAGAATGAAGCCTGTTGAGCTGGGATGAAGTGAGGATGAAACCAAATGATAACTATGCAAGTTCTCTGCAAACACTAGAGCCTGGGAAGATGGGAAGGGTTACTCCTCAAGGGTGCCGGGCCCTGGCCTGGCCTCTTAAGGCGACAACAGATGGTCCCAGCTTGGCTGTGGCCCTGACCGAGGCCACAGGCAGGATTTCTGCACTGCCCCCTCCCCCCAGCGCGTGTGTGCACACACTGCCCAGATGGGGGCTGCTTGGCCAGCTTCGGCCAGGCTGACCTCCTGCTGTTTGGTGTTTGACACATGAGTAGGCCAGGGTCAGCTCACACCCCCAGCACACCCCACCCCACTGAGGAGCCAGGCTGGCGGGAGGCCTCTCCCTCCAGGAAGCAGGATCTCAAGGGCCCTGATCTCTTTACCATGCGCCTGAGGCTTTTGATGAGAATTCCATTGCCCCTTTTGTCCTTTCCCCCAGAGGCCTGAAAGAGAGGAGAACAGAGGAAGGGAGACTGCGCCCCAAAAAGAAAAGAGGCAGGTGGGGAGCTTGGGGTGCTTGGGGAGTGGGTGCTGCTGGACTCCAGCCATGTTGGAGTGAGCGGTTCCTTGTGGGGTTCTAAGACACAAGCCTCTGGGCACCCCTCCCCATCCACTCCTGAGGTAGTCCCCCTGGCTCCCCTCTTATCACCCTTACCATCTCAAGTGGGCTTACCTTGAGTTACTCATTTTTTTCTTTATTTGAAGCAGAGGCAATTTCAAGACTTTTTCAAGCCTTTTTGCTCATCTGCCCATCCATCCTCCCATCTGTCCTATAGTCTATTAATTTAATGTGGGAGGGGGGCACAAGGATTTAGCTCAGTGGTTCTGGCACCTGCCTTGTAAGTGCAAGGTCCCTGGTTTGATCCTGGGTCACCAATACAACAACAATCTTAGTGTGGTGACTCACGCCCACCAGCAGTCAGCGAGTGTACTACAGTGCCGGGCGTGGTAGTTCACATCTGTCATCCCAGCACTTGGGAGGCAGAGGCAAGAGGATTGCTAAGTTTGAGGCTGAGTTCAGGACTAGCCTGAACTACAAAATGAGACCCTGTCTCAAAAAAAATTTTTTTTTTTTACTGTGTGTGAAGCACTGTCCTAGGTACTTGGGATAAAAGTGAACCAAAAGCCCTTGCTGTTGTGGAGTTTTCTGGTGGGTACACAGCTGAGAAAGCACAAAATTGGTTAGATTAGGGTGAGTGCTACCCAGAACATCAAGTTGGAGGGGAAGGTGTCTGAGGTGATGGCTGAGCAGAGAATGAAGTGAGCCATGGGAATGTTCCTGGCACAGAATGCGGCAAAGGCATGTGTCCTGGGGCACGAGGGGCTGGTGTGGAAAGAAAGACCGGAAAGTTGATGTGGCTGAAGGGAACAGAGGAGTCTGGGAGAATCATGGCGGCTGAGCTCCAGTGGTAATGGGAACAAATTATTAGGATCTGGTCAGTTAATATGAGGCTTTGGTTTTAATCTGGGTGCGATGGGCCACTGACATTTTTGGCTGGACGAATGACATACTCAGACGTGTTCTAGGGTCCTACTGTGTCGAGAATGGAGAGAGACACTGTAGAAATGGGGAGGTGAGGTTGGAAGCCTGCTGCTCCTCCAGTCAGAGACACCCCGAAAGGTGGTGAGAAATACTTTGTTTCAGACACATCTCAAAACCAAGGTCAGCTGGATGTGTTGGCCTGAAGTGTGTGGGAGAGAAGCTGAAGGTGTCACCAAGGTTTTTGCAACTGGAAAGGATGTCGTTTCCAACTATGGGGAAGACCCCCAAAGGGTAGGTTGAGGAAGCCAGAAATTTGACTTTTGGACATGGTTGTTATGCTGATTAAGTTCTGAGTGGAGATGTGAGGAAGACAGTTATGTAGTTATGTGTGCTAGTGCGGAGTGTGGGGGAGAAATCTAGGGTGCAGAACTATGTCTACGAAGGGGTGATACACAGTACAGACAGGACGAGGTCGCCCAGGACAGTGTGGAGGGAAGGGCAGCTCCCAGGGAGCAACCCCCAGGCTTCTGAGGTTTGGAAGAGAGGGAGCTGAAGAGGCTGAGGTCGGAAGTGTGGTCCTTGGGCCAGGGATGTAGCTTAGTGGTGATGTATCTCCTTTGCAAGCACAAGGTGCTGAGTTTGATCTCTGATACAAAAAAAAAAAAAAAAAAAGGAAGAAGAAGAAGAAGCACTGCAGAGTGTGAGATCCTGGTGTTATGAGAAGGGGGTAAGGGGGCTGAGTGAGATGCTGCTGGCTGGAGGAATAGGAGCCTCAGGGCACAGGTTGCTGGGAATGCCTGGCTGGAAATGGCGCCAGAGGAGACTGAAGAAGAACTGAAAAAGGAGTACAGCCAACACTCCAGTTTTTTTTTTTTAGAGTAGGAAGAATAAGGTATAAAGCAGGCAGAGGTGAAGTGGGAGGGAGATGGAGAGGTTACCTTAGGCTTCTCTCAGAAGGGGAAACTGCCCCTGCAGCACTGGAGAATTCAGGATTCAGGGGTCAATGTCCTTGAGTGTTAAAGGAAAGGGGCCCTGGTGACAGGAGGAATCTTACAGTTCAGTCACCCATCCTCTGCTCTCGCTGCCAGCTGCCGAGGGAAGCTGGAAAAGCCTCCCTGAGGAGGGGAGGGCTGAGCGGCCAGGGAGGGTGCATAAGGATGTTGCCATGGACCTTGGGCGTTAGGTGGCAAAGGGAGTGTGGCCCCATAAGGACAAAGGCCTTTCTGTAGGTCTGAAGGAGGAGGGCTGCATTTTCTAAGTTTTGATGGGTTCCCATGGGCTGTTATGGAGAGATAGGGTGGCCTGCATTGCTTTGCAATGTCCTTAACAAAAGAGAGGCCTGCGACGTTCCCGACAGAAAACGGGGTGAGCCACATGCTCACAGATATGCAGAGAATCCCTGCCAGGTTCAGCAGGCATACTGCCCCTCCTCCTGCTCGCTCCTGGCCCACAGCCTCCACTCGTCCTCCCAGTCCTCCCAGGGTGTGTCCTCACCCCGAGGGCTCCGTGCTCCTCACAGTCTCCCCAGGCCTGGGCGAGGACATTGGGGGGCAGGTGTCGGATCTCATGCCGTGCTCTCATGCTGCCCTTGGCTGCGCTTCTCACTGACGTGCGTGGGTCGCAGCAGCCTGTGCAGCAAGGGGGTGGGGTGGAGTCCATTTCTGGGCCCAGCTGTGTCTCCAGAGCTGAGCGACTGTCGCCCAGCCATGTCTTCTCTCTGGAACTCAGGTTTACCATCTGCAAATACCTACTTGGTGGGATGTACAGGCAGAAAACAAGGTACCTGACACACATGCAGCGTTCCCTGCGCAGTTCTCTTCCCTTCTCATGGAGCCTCCATGGTAGGACCTCAGGTCCATCCACAGACCCAAGACTCCTATCTTCGGGACCCACGTCGGGGCCGCTCGGAATCCCCAGCTCAAAACAGCCTCCTCTGTCTTTGAGTTTCCAGAAGTCTTTCTCTTATTTTCTAGCTATCTGAACTTAAAAAAATACCCCACAACACCATACACAAATGGATATAAACTGTGAGTCCTGTGATTCTGCATTAGCACCAGAAATCAACAGTTGCCACTTTCAAGGGTAACAACTAAAATTTATATATATTTATGGTACATATGTGTACAGTGTTGTGTGGCTAAATTGAACTAGTTAACATACATATTATCTCATATATTTTATCATTTATTTGTGGTAGGAATACTTAACGTCTGCTGTTCACAGGCCAGGGTGAGTGGTGCTGGTGCTGTGCCTGGCCGGCAAGCACAAGGCCCCGGGTTCGATCTCCAGTACCAGAGACCTCAAACCAAACTCCAAACATTACTCTCTGCAGTTTTCAAGTATACATTTCATTGTTACTAACTGTAACCACCAGGAAGTATAATAGATCTGTTCAACTTGCGGTGTCTCCCCACGTCTGCTTTTCCTCGTTTCCTTTTCTTCCTCCTTCCTTTCTTTTTTAATTGTTGTTTTTTGAGACAGGGTGTTGCTATGTAATTGAGGCTGGCTTTGACTTCCTTCCTTCCTTCAGGGTCGTGCCCACCTCATTTTCCCTGTCAGCTGATGGCGTCTGAGTGGGGGTCACAGGCCGATGCAGCTCTGCCTCCCAGACAGCTGGCACAGCGTAGTGGGCCCTGGCATGTATCACGAGAGGTCCAGAAGCTGGGAGACAGTGCACCTGCAAAGCACGGGCTGTGTCCTGCCAGCAGCAGCTTCGCAGCCACCTCTCAGGTATCCTTTGCCTGTCCCTCACCATGCAGTAATCTTACCCGCGCTAAGTCCTGTGCCAGGCAGGTCCCAAAGCATCCGCCAGGCAGTGTTCTGGTGATCTGGCTGTGCCTAGGAGGGGTCGTGTGTGGTTCCCGTATGGTAGCTGCAAGGACTATGGCAGGAAATCAGTCCTTGGGAGTCCTGTCACCCTCCTCCACTCCCAGCTGTGGGATGGCATGAGGGGCAGGGCCCAGTTACCCCCTCAAGGGCACTAGCTATAAGCAGTGCCAGAGACAAAAGCCCAGGACAAAAGGCCTGTGGGAGCCCCTGTGAATAGATTAATGAGATCTCCATACGGAGGCCCCACAATGGGATTCTCCACTCTGGCCCTTTGTCCCAGGCTGAGATAATGGAGCCTTGCCCAGAAGGGCAGCATTACCCCTTCTCCACTGAGCCACCATCCAGCTGCCCCTCCGGTACCCTGCCCCCATGCCCTGTTGGGCCCAGACCTCTTCTTCCCTTGTAGGTAACAGGATCCAGAGTCAGAATCGTATAATTTCTGTAAGGTCCTGAAGGGGTCCTGGAGAGTAGGAGAGGGATACTGACAGTGTGGCTGGATCAATCCCATCTTGCATAAAATGAGTAATTTTTTAGAAATGTTTTGGGGGCTGTAGTGAAAAAGAAAAGATTGAAGCAGGAGTCTGAGGCATGGAGAGCACTCGAACCCAGGAGTTTAAAGCCAGCATGGCAACGAGTAAGATCATCTTTAAAAACAAAATAAAACAGGCCCAAGATCTGGCTCAGTGGCTCTGGCACCTGTCTTACAAATGCAAGGGCCCGGGTTCGATCCCCGGTAACCATATACAATACTGGATGAGGAGACTCACACCCCGCAGCAACCAGTACCACATACCACAGTGCCGGGCGTGGTGGCTCACGCCTGTAATCCCAGCACTCGGGCACCAGAGGCAGGAGGATGGCTGTGATCTGAGTTGGAAGCTGAGCTCAGGGCCAGCCTGAACTACAAAGCGAGACCCTGTCTCAAAAAAAAAAAAAAGCAGAATAAACAAAAAATGAAAAAAGGTCAGGTTTGAGGCCTGTGCATTTGAACCAGCTGTCTCGACAGATGAAGAAAAGTGGAGGTTAGAGGTTAGGTGTCTTGGCCAGGGTCACAAAGCAGCAGTCTGGGTCTGGTGTCCCAGGTCGCTGGGGCTGGGGTAGTGCGGGGTATTCATGTCCTGCTTAGGCCTGATGGGCAGATCCCAGGGCCCACAAAATGGTTGGAGTGCCACAGGACACTGGGCAGCAGGAGCATGGAGGAAGCAGGACACGAGGCTTTCGGCTAGGTATGAAGGCCGACTCGCCTTGCTTGGCACTCCTGGGGTTTTAGGAATTATTTTATTCCACACGATAAGTTTTCTGTAATTATTTATGAGATGGGGGTCTGGTCTCACCGTGTTTCCCAGGCTGGCTGTGTTGATTAGCTGTAAGGTAGTAAGTCTGAAGAGTAGAGCTAGGCAGGGCTCCCCAAACCAGGCAGTTGCTGAAGGTTGTTGTTGTTTGGAACAAGAGATCGATCTCAGGACCTTGCTCACGCCAGGCAGGTGGTATGCCTACATCCCTGGCTTGGAGGGAAAATGCACAGCACTGGAGATATATGTGTCTGTCTTCAGGCAGATGAGAGTGTTTCCTGGGGCACAGCGTGTGCAGTCATGGCCTGAGGCTCTTCTCTGACCGAGAACAAAAGGCTGGACTTGACAGGCGGTGCAGACAAATGTGGAGGCCTGGCCTTTGACTCCTGCTTCTGCTGTGGAGCAGCTAGCTGCATGACTCTGAAGGTATATTAATCTCTTACCTTGGTCCCATCCGCAGAATGGGGACAATAATGGCACTGGTCTCAGGGCCATTAGACAACAAAGGGTAGAACACGGGTTGGTCCTACCTCTGGTGCTTAGGTGCTAGGGAAATGACATGAGGACAGAGCTGCTGTATGAAAGGTGGAAGGAATCTGTCTCACCCGACAGTCACCAACTCCTCCCTAGCACTAAGGCAAAGTAACTTGTTTGTACCCTACTTGGAATTGATTGTATACTACCCATACTTTGTTTTTGAAACAGGGTCCACTGTGTAATTCAAGCTCCTCTTAAACTCACAGCGATCGCTGTCTCAGCCTCCCCAGTCTGGGACTACAGGCATGTCCCACCTCACCTGGCTCCATACATTATTATTTCATTCTGGTATCAGAAATCGAACTTGGCCTCATGGCTTGCCAGGCAGGTGCTGTGCTGCTGCATTACATACCTGGCCCTCCATATTTTAAACGATTTTCACAGCCACTTAAACTGGTATATATGGTTTCCTTTAGCAGATATAGAAATTGAAGTTCGGTCTGGTCAGAGTATGCAGGCCTAGGTTCAAATCAGGCCTTCCTGAGTCAAAGCTCACACTATCCTTACTTCTAGCTCAGTTGGTCTCAAGGACTGCAGTGTGGTCTGTGACCGTGGGAGGCAAAGGTCCCTCTCCTGGGGTGATCCTTCATATAGGACCCTGTAGGAGGAAAAGTGGTAGATGCTTGAGGCCTGTGTGTCTTATGTGGAAGCAAAAGGGAAATAAAGGGCCCAGGACAGGAGCAGGAAGATAGCATTCTGTACTGCAGGCCGGGGAAGGGGAGGAGGGCGAGTCTGCAGCAGGCTTGGGTCTGTCAGGAAGCATAGGGCTGCACTTTAGCACATGTACACATATGTACCTGCCAGGCACATACCTGGATGGACGCCTGCGTGTCTGCAGTACACGCTCTGTGTGCTCAGGGCTATGTGAGCCTGCATTCTCTGCCTTAGGTGTGGCAGCCTTGCCTCCCTTCCCATCTTTGATTGGCCTTGGGCAGCTGAGTTCTGACCAGACCTTTGCTCTTTCCCTTGCTAGATTAGAGGGAACTGCAGTGCTCTGGAACTAAGTTTATCAGAGGTTGCTGATAGGGTCCCTTGCCCCGAGCTAGACCATTTAAAGAACCTATTACAGATGCCTTGTGGATACGTGAAGAAAATGCTTTAAAGAGTAGAGGAGGGGAAGGGAGCTGGGGATCTAGCTCAGTGGTTCCAGCATCAGTAGCTCAGTGGTTTTGGCATCTGCAGCTGGGTGGTTCTGGTGTTTGCCTTATAAGCACAAGGTCCTGAGTTTGATCCCCAGTAACCACATAACACAGTGCCAGGGTGGTGGCTCACACCTGTAATCCCAGCTCTTGGGAGGCAGAGGCAGGAGGATTGCTGTGAGTTCAAGGCTTGACTGGGCTGCATAGTGAGCTCAGGGCCAGCTTGAACTGCAAAGTGAGACCTTGTCTCAAAAAAAGAAAAATGGAGGAAGAGGAAAGAGAAGGGCTGGTAGCTAGTTAGGGAGTCAAGATCAAGGGGATCAAGACCACAGTGTGGTCTGTGACCCTGGGAGGCAAAGGTCCCTCTCCTGGGGTGATCCTTCATATAGGACCCTGCAGGAGGAAAAGTGGTAGATACTTAAGGCCTGTGTGTCTTATGTGGAAGCAAAAGGGAAATAAAGGTCCCAGGACAGGAGCAGGAAGATAGCATTCTGTACTGTAGGCCGGGGAAGGAGAGGAGGGCAAGTCTGCAGCAGGCTTGGGTAATTTTTAAAAGAGGGAGGTAATTTTTAAAAAAGAATAGGGAAAGAATTGTGTTTGCTCTGAGGAGGGAGCTAGGATACAGCAAGGAGGAAGGATAGTTAATTGATGGGCCAGGATGGCAACTGGGCCAGGAATCGTCAAGGACTAAGGTGATGGGCCATCAGTCCTCTTGGGGATCTAGACTTAGGTAAAGGTCCAAACAAAAAGCCAGTGGCTTCATTTTTTCCTAGCTCAAATGGCAAGAAAACGGCCTATAGTGTAAGTTTCAGAAGAGACTGAGGGTGATGATGACAAGATCTCCTCTGGGCAGGAGGTGCACCATGGAGGAGAGAGGGGATGATGCTGGAAAGACAGGTGTGGAAGACTGGAGCTGCGTACCTGATTGTGGAGCCACTGTCAGACACCTGGGCCAGTGTGCATGGTGTATGGCTATGGATTGCAGCAGGCCAGGGCAGGTGCTGGTGAGAGGGAGCCTGGCTCAAGTCTGGGGATAAGGAGCAGGAGGACACCACGTGACAGTGGTGAGGAGGATCAGAGATCTGGAAGCAGGAGGAAACCCAGAGCCAAGTCCGGATCTAGTGTCATCTTCCCTTGTGTTCTGTCTTCTGGGAGAGGATCTGTCTTAGTCACTTACCATGGTAGAGACAAAACACCAAACTCCTACAACTTAAAGGAGAGAAGCTTATTTTGGCTCATAGTTTCAGTCCACAGTCTGCTGCTCCAAGGCAGCAACAGCAAAAGGAACGGCCCAGGAAAGGTTGCTCAACCCATGGTGACCAGGGAGCAGAAACAAAGGGAGGAGCCAGGGACAGGAATACACCACAACAGTACCTTCAGCTCTGAACCCATCAATGGATGAGTCCTCTGAGGAGTAGAAAGCTCCCATGCTCCAGCCATTTTCTGCACACGAGAATTTTGGGGGACATTTTATTTTGATTATTTTGGTACTGGGGATCATTTGCAAGACAGGTGTGGTGAAACCCAGGCTCTGAGGGCCATTTTAGATCCAATTCATGACAAGGTCACTATTTTCTTCGGCTTGCTCAGTTTAGTATGTTCTTGATAAATCCCATCAAGGGCAAATCTCTTTTCTTCACATTTATAATTACAGAGCCAAACAGAGATAAAATAAAAGCATACACATACACACACACATGAAAAAAAACAGGTCAGAATTTGATGCAGTAACACAATACATATATTTGTGTAACTTTTATATTACCTCATATGACCCTACAGTCAGAACCACTCGTGATTTCTGATGTTCTGGGAAATTACTCCTTTGACACTACTGATGTCTCTGATCTTCGAAGGCCCCTCTCAGCGAGAGGAAAGCTGCATGTCATCTCCTGGCCCCAGCTCTGACAGTCTGTTTTCTGCTGTGTTCAGTGGCATTTGCCACATTTCACACAGGGATAAAGCAGCCTCCAGTAGAATTTGTTCCCTAAAAGTGGCTCATGCCTCCTCTAGGGCAGCGGGGATGATAGTAAATCATTTCGTTTTTAAAGATGGCCTTGTGCCATTGATGTCAGGTCACAGCCACAGGAAGCAGTGAGATGTCAGAGGTGCTGTCAGGCAGCTGTTGTTAAGGCTAAATGCATAGCATCTGAGAAGAGACTTGACTATTTTCAGGCTCTTCGTTACGCGTCTCCCATGTATACTCGTATTCAAGGTTCTGGAGACCTGACATTTCTTGGTGTACTCCACAGGCTTATTGTATTGGTTCTGCAGGTTGTGTGGTGCCAGAGAGCCCTACTTCTAAGAGGACATGATCTTCTTGCATTTGTAGGTTATGACAATATTCTAGAGGGCAGTAAGTACCCTGAGGAAGCTAGCACAGCTCTGGCCTTTTCTTAAAACAGGGTCTACCTTGCTCAAGCTGGTCTCAAATTTCTGGGCTCTAGAGGTCCCCGTGCCTCAGCCTGGTGGGTGCTGGGATCACGGTACTCACCTCTGCCGCTGACTAGCCGTGGCTTTCGCAATGTGTTGTGCCTGCGCCTCTGAAAGTGTGATCTGGGCTGCACGGCTCCCTCCAGCCTGCCTGCTCAGCTCAGCGCAGTCCCTGAGCTCCCAGGTCCCCAGCACATACATGCTTCTATTTTCTTACTTTACAGAGGACACTGCCTACCTGTGTCCTCCACATGGCTGACCACTCTCGTCACCTTTCAGCCTAACCCTATGCCTAGCAAAAACACCTATATTTACACAGTTAAAATCTGAAGAGGGATTGGTATGTAGCTGAGTGCTTTGCTAAGCATGTCTGAGGTTCTGCATAGGACTTCAGCACTGCCAAGAAATAATTATTAGTATTATTTTTTGGCTGAGAAAGAAAGAATATGTGACCCTGTTAGTAACTTACCAAAAGCTTAGGTCTGAGGACCATGGACCCATTCAAGTCCTCGAAATCCTATCCTAGGGTCAGCCCGGCCCATTGGAGCCATGTGCCTGAACAGTGCCATTCTTTAGTGTTTGGCTCCTGCCCTGGCTGGCACTGGAGGGCAGCATGGGAAACAGTCTCAGAACGCGTCTCCTGTGATTACAGCACTTGTGTCCCAATGCCATTGTTTATTACATCCCACGGATCTGTTTCCCAAGGTTCACAACTAAAAGTTCTAGGGACTCAGCCAGGAACATTTCCACTTCTTTTGAAAAATATGTTTTTTAATTCTCCAAGGTGAGTCTGACCTCATCTTATTTTTGTGGTGTCTGAGAGATGTAGAGACAAATTCATGATGTGCTTTCCAGGATGCACACTGCTTAGTACTCACTTCCTCTCTTCTCCAGCACATAATCCATCTAGATTTTAGTTTAAATATGCTTTCTTGCCATAATGACAGATTTTGAGAATGAGGCACATAGCAGCACCTGCCCAGAGTCTACAGCTGTTACATGCAATTAGGTCTGAAACCCAAGTGATCCGATTTCACGAGGTAGTGGGTGAAAGAAACGGAGTGGCAAGGAAGTAAGTGCCTCGGGCTAGTCACTGTGGTTTCCCAAGGACAATGAGAGACTGATACAGATGAGGGCACCTCTGACCTCAGGCCCATGAGGGTCCTGGAATCTCAGGGAAGGCCGAGGTGAACATAGTATTTATGAATTTCAAACTCTGGGCCACTAGCCTCGGATCCCCGGCAAGCCTCATTCAACCTCTGCAGCAACCCACGGTGGGTGAGCAGCAAGCACCTGCTGCCCAATGAGCCTGGCCTGGGTTGACCCTTCCCACTGCCTGACCCATGAGGTGTGAACGGAAGCACCAAGCATCACAGAGGGCAGGGCTGGTGTGGCCAGGACAAAACATAACTGCTGCCTTCAGGGTGAAGTTAAGGCCAACCACATTGTTTCTGGTTCCCTCCCGGTTCTGAGGAAAATATTCTCAGACAACTTCAGTCTTGGTCATAAGAAGTATTTGGTGGCAGGAGGGAGGCTGCCCAGGAGAATGGGAGGGTAGATGGTGGGTGCTGGGGATCTCAAGGGGTCGGTCGGTGGGTCCTCCGAGGCCTAGGCCTTATCAGGTACTCCTCTCCCTCCTGTCTGCAGTTCTGTCGAAAATGCACTGGACACCGGAACACGCCCAGCCCCTCAACCAGTGGCCAGAGCAGCACCTTGACGTCTCCTCCACCACCCCCTCGCCAGCCCACAAGTTGGAGCTGCCCCCAGGGGGTCGTCAGCGCTGCCACTATGCTTGGGCACATGATGACATCTCTGCCCTCACTGCCTCCAACCTCCTCAAGCGCTACGCAGAGAAGTATTCTGGAGTCCTGGACTCGCCCTACGAGCGCCCAGCCTTGGGGAGCTACGGTGACGCCGCCTTCCTCAATGGCGCCAAAGGGGACACGGATCCCTGGCCAGGGCCGGAGCCACCCTATCCCTTGGCCTCACTCCATGAGGGACTCCCAGGAACCAAGTCCGGCGGTGGGGGCGCGTCGACGGGCCTCGGGGGCTCCCCGGTTTTAGCTGGGAACCTCCCTGAGCCCCTGTACGGCGGGAACGCATGCGGAGGCCCGTCAGCGGCGCCAGAGTACGCGGCGGGCTATGGCGGGGGCTACCTGGCGCCCGGGTACTGTGCGCAGACCGGCGCCGCGCTGCCTCCGCCGCCCCCGGCTGCGCTCCTGCAGCCCGCGCCCCCGCCGGGGTACGGCCCTTCGGCGCCTCTGTACAACTACGCTGCGGGCGGCTACGCCGCGCAGCCCGGCTACGGCGCGCTCCCGCCCCCGGCTGCGCCCCCGACCTCTTACCTGCCCGCGCCCACGCCCCTGCCCGCGCCCACCTCCTACGGCTTCCAGGCTGCCCCCGCGGGAGCCGAGGCCGGTGTGTCGCTGAAGCGCAAGGCGATCGACGAGGGCGCAGAGGGCCGCTACCGCAAGTTCGTGTACGAGCCCGCCAAGGCCCCGGCGGCCGACGGCGCCTCCTACCCCGCCGCAGACAACGGCGAGTGTCGGGGCAACGGGTTCCGGGCCAAGCCCCCGGGAGCCGCGGAGGAGGCGTCCAGCAAGTACGGCGGCAGCGTTCCCCTCAAGGTCCTGGGCTCACCCGTCTACGGCCCGCAGCTCGAGCCCTTTGAAAAGTTCCCGGAGCGGGCACAGCCGCCAGTTCCTCGCGGAACCTTCCCGGTGCCGGCGGGGGAGCCTCCCAAAGGTGTGGACACCGGGGCGCTGGAGCTGGTGACCGGCAAGCTGGTGGACTGTGGGCCGCCGGTGCAGTGGGCCGACGTGGCGGGTCAGGGCGCGCTCAAGGCGGCGCTGGAGGAAGAGCTGGTGTGGCCCCTGCTCAGGCCGCCCGCTTACCCCGGCAGCCCCCGCCCGCCGCGGACCGTGCTCTTCTTCGGACCGCGAGGCGCCGGCAAAGCGCTGCTAGGCCGCTGCCTGGCCACACAGCTGGGCGCCACGCTGCTGCGCCTGCGCGGTGCGAGCGTGGCCGCGCAGGGCGCCGCGGAAGGCGCGCGCCTCCTCCAGGCCGCCTTCGCGGCTGCGCGCTGCCGCCCGCCGGCCGTGGTCCTCATCAGCGAGCTGGACGCGCTGCTTCCGGCCCGCGACGACGGCGCCGCAGGTGCGCTGCAGGCTCAGCTCCTGGCCTGTCTGGACAGCGGCTGCGGTGCGCGGGTGGACGGCGTGCTGGTGGTGGGCACCACCTCGCGGCCCACGGCTCTGGACGAGGCGACTCGCCGGCGCTTTGCTCTCCGCTTCTACGTGGCACTGCCGGACAGTCCGGCCCGCGGGCAGATCCTGCAGCGAGCGCTGGCCCAGCAGGGCTGTGCGCTGAGCGAGCGGGAGCTTTCGGCTCTCGTGCAGGGCACCCAGGGCTTCTCCGGGGGCGAGCTGGGGCAGCTGTGCCAGCAGGCGGCGGCCGGGGCGGGGCTCCCGGGGCTGCAGCGCCCCCTCTCGTACAAGGACTTGGAGGTGGCGCTAGCCAAGGTGGGCCCTAGGGGCTCCCCCAAGGAGCTGGACTCATTCGTGGAGTGGGACAAAATGTACGGCTCCGGACACTGATGGCGAGCAGGAGGTGCGGGAGCCACCTCTGCCTGGGGCCAATGTTGACCAAACCAGGCCAGGAGGTGCCCGTGTGTGGCGCACGTCCGGTGGGGGACGGGACTGCTCTGCTGGTGGATTTGTTTTTCATGGAAGGAACGTGCTTCTGCCAGGCAGATTGATGCCAGGTGCGCCGTGTACTCAGGTTTTTGCTATTTATTGTAGACAGGAAGCTCGCCTTCTCCGCCCGGCGGAAGGGGCAGACCCCGCAATGGCTAATACCCGGGCCTAAGGAACTCCTGCTCTCCCTTTGTCTCCTCACTCTCTGAATGGCACCCCACACCTCCCCCACTCCCACTTCTCTGCATTTGCTGAGGCTTTCTCGTCTCTTCGTCACTGGCCTTCCCCACCACGCGGTCGCAGTTCCTCTTCTGTGCTTCCCTCCTGTTCCCACCTCTCCATCTATCACTCTGTGTGCTTCTGTCTGTCCCGTGTGCCTGGGTGTCTCTGTGCCTCTTGGTCCCTACGCTTTAATGTCCCTCCCTGTCTTCTGTCCCTCATTCACACTGCAGTGTCCTTTTGCAGGAGATCTGGAGGCCCAGGGCCAAGGAGGAAGGGAGTAGGGAACCCCCCCTTCCACTCCCTTGTCTCGTACCCAGCTGAAAATTGGGGTCTGAGGAGCGGGACAAGCCAAAACAAACAAACCAAAAAAACCCCCAAAGAAGGTGGTGTTTTGGGGATTTGTTTTTGAGGGGAAGTCCCAGAAACGTAGCTTAATATTTTAGGCCTTTATTTTTGTAAGATGTGTAGAATTTGCTGTTTTTCTTTTTTTCTTTTGACAACTCAGGAAGAAACTGACCTCAGAAAGAATGTTAGACTTTGGCTGCTCACCTGTGTGTCCCCAACCCCACCTGAGGGGAACAAGTTCTCCCAGAAGTCTCAGAGACCTGTGGCGAGGGCAGAGGAAGACCCAGATCCTGACTCAAACCCAGGTGTTCCTGGGAAAGGAACAGAATGTATTTCTAAGGGCTTCCTCCTCCCCACATCCCAGCTTGCAGGCAGAAGTGTCCAGGACAGGAGTGGGGCTGGAAGGAGACAGATCTTGCTTCCTCCTTGCTGCTCTTCTGTCTGCACCCCTCCCCTCAATTCCAGCTTTTCTGTGAAAGGTTATCCAGAGTTAAGGTTTCCTTGTTCATTTCCTGTCCTATCAAGAGTGCCCAATAGGAAGGTGGCACAGGCAGAAAGTCCCCAAGGAGGTCCTCCCACCTGGCCCTTGCTTGGCGTAGGTTTCCAGTTGCTTAGGTTGATCAGTCCGTGAGTCTGGATCAACCCGGGGGCCCTCAGCTGCCCTCTGTGCTGATGGTCCGTGGACGGTGAGTGTTCCTCACTGGAGATGGCTGGGTGGGGAAGCGCCTTCCTGCAGCCTCCGTGTCCTGTGTCTGCAGTTCCAAGGAGGTGGACAGGGTGTTTTCCCCTTACGTGGGAGGGGGTTTGTGTGTGTGCTTGTGTGCGTGTGTACATAGGGGGTGCTTTTAGCCGTTGTCTCTGGGAAACATTCCTCTCTTTCCAGTTTTCCTTGACGGGGCTTACAGCTGCCCCTCCCCTATCTCACAGCTTTTTATTTTGATCCAAAGGGGGAAATACCCCATCTCCTTTTCTCTCCCCATTCCAGCCTCTCCTGTGTTCCCTGCCTGCCCCTATATCTTACAGTTTTGCCACTTTGCTCTCCTGATGGGGATGTGTGGAGGGGTTTCCATGGGAGCATTACAGGGGCCAGGATGCAGGAGGCTGGGGCTGGCCTAAGAGTGCTAGAGAAGAAAGCTGCTGTGTCTCCCCCTTCCAACCCTTGGCCTGTTTCTGACCCTCCTTGGAACCGGCTGGTTGACTGTAGGGCTTGGTACCTCAAAAGCAACGGCCACAGGATTTGCTGCAACCCCCCCCCCAGGGAGCAGGGGGTGAGGGGGTCCTTTCTCAGGTGTGTGTGGGGTTGAGGTGCAGGGTGGTAGGGACATGGGGCTGGGATTCCAGCCTGCCCTTCAAAGGCAGGTGGCCCTAGGTGTGGGCAGGAACTCTGACCAGCACCAGGGTCCTTACTGCTTCCCCAGGCTTGGGAAGGTTTGCACAAGAAGACAGCCCCCAGTCTACTCTCACCTACCTCAGGGGCATGGAGGGGGGGTGGGTAGGGCAGGTCCAGCACTGGCGACGTTGTGGGGGGCATACCAAAGAATCCAGGGGCATGGTGTTGGGAGGGCAAGCTGGCCCTCTGCTTCTTCCACCCAGACTGGGGCTGGGATCCTCCTCCAGCTGTAACCATTTCTACCTCATTGTGCTGTGTATTGTACATGGACGTATTTATCTCCTATCTGACGATGCTCTGCAGCTGTGGTCTGTCTACCTCAAGAGACTGTATTTTAAAAGAAAGTATTACACAGTATTAAAGTGATAACGTGGCTTCCAGAGGATTCCTTGGGGGCAGTGGGATGTGGGGAGCCCTCTGAGAATGCGTGGGCACTCGGGCCTCTGCCAGAGACCTGGGTATGGCACGTGGGTGCCCCTGTCCCTTCAGCAGAATGTTATCTCGTGACTCTTCCTTGCTCTGTACAGTGAGTACTACCGGGTGCTGGGTACTGAGGTTACAGAATTGCAAGCCCTTGGGCTGGGGCTGCCAGTCCCACTATACAGAGGTAGAGAAGGGTTCGTATACTCTTAAGTGAATAAACACACTCATGGAGGAAAGGGAGGCTGAAGAGGATGTGGGTCATCCAGAACCTGGACTGCTGTCCCGGTAGAATAAAGAAGACTAGGGATGTGGCTCTTGTCCTTGTGAGGAGGGAAAGGCCGAAGGCGGGGTGTGCAGGCAGCGCACTTCCAGTGTTTCAGGTCACAGGAGACTCCATCTTCCCACCATCTATTAGTGCCCTTATCACCTTGATATCTCAAGCTGGGAGACTAAAACCAACAAGTAGAACCTTGCCGGGAAAGCTCTGTGCAGAAGCTTTTGAGTAGTTTGGACCCACAATTTCCTGAGGACCTTGAGTGCTCTAAGTAGAAATGCGAACGTGCTCGGCAGCTCCAGGGAAGCAGTGTACCTGGGCTGCCTGCTCGAGGCCTTCCCAGCCAGGGATCATAACTCCTGGCCTGTGGGGATCCACCTGTTCCCGTAATTTATTGTGTACCTACTGTATGGACCTTGCGGGTGACACTGAGGACAGGGAAATGGTCAGGCCACAGCCTCTGTTCTTGAGATCTCACAGTCCAGTTGGGAAAAAAGGTTAAAAACAGTTTATTTAAAAATAGGGCCAGGGATTTAGCTCAGTGGTTCCAGCACCTGCCTTGCAAGAGCAAGGTCCTGGGTTCAGTCGGGTTCGATCCCAGGTAACCACATGCAACAATGTCGGGCATGGTGACTCACGCCACTAGCAGTCAGTACCACACACCACAATGCGACAGGAGGATTGCTGAGTTCAGAACTATCCTGAACTACAAAGTGAGACCTTGTCTCAAAAACAAAAAACTGGACAAGGGTGTGGGGCAGGAGAAAATCACAATCTTTATATTCACGTCTGACACAATTATCTGGTACACGGAGAACACTGACTGTTCTGGAATCAAACCCCTGGCCTTGTAGGTGCGAGGCAGGCAGCAATGCCACTGAGCTAACTCTCTAGACCCCGCCCCCGACACTGAAACACCCTGTAATGTCCAGATCAGTGCCCCAATGAGGGACGCAAAGGCTCAGAAAAGCTCCTGGGAGGGGGGTGGTACGTCAGGGACTCCGAAGTAGGAGGTAAAGCTAGGCCGGGTATAGAGAACGGAGCATCAGCAGTATGTTTGTTACAAGAATGTAAAGTGGGCAGGAGAGAGGGAGAGAGAGAGGGAGGGAGGGAGGGGGAGAGAAAGTATATGCATGTGGGAAAGTTGGAGGAGTGATCCTATACCTCACAAATTTTCTGATGAGATTCAGGTGCTACAGTGAAGCCTCTGCCTATGTGTGGGTGGGTGATGATGGGAGGTGGCCAGAGATGGGGTGGATTTGCATGTTCAAAATTCACACATCGATCCCACAAGTCTTTATACCTATGAAGCACTCGCCTGTGGGGACAGTGGACTTCAGTGTAGTAGTGGACACAGTGAAAATGTGCAGATGCAGAGCCGAGGTGAGGGTGGCAGCGCAGGTGAGGGTGCTTTGGCCGCCAGCCAGGGAGGGCTCCCCACAAGCCACCAGGCAGCAGGAGTGTGGGTGTAGACAGAGCCGGGCCCAGACACCCTGGGGAGATGCAGCAAATGTAGGCAAGTGGGGCCCCGCGTGCGTGGAGCTGGGAAACCTGAGCAGGTTCTCACCTAATCCAGAAGAGAAAGCTTGAGGGCATGGGCTGGCGCCCGCTGTGACGATGGGGAAGGGCAAGCTGCTCTCAGACAAGAGAATTTAGAACCGGAGTGGGGACTAGGGATAGTGGGAAGCAGGGAGATCTTCTGGTGGAGGGGTGAATTTCTTACACAGCTTTTCTAAATTTGAGGAATTAGTGGGGCAGATTGGCTGCCTCCATCAGGCCCTTCAAAGGGCGGGCCCAGGAATTGCAGCCTTGCGGGCTCAAGTGCCCGACCCCACCGCTGGAAATCCCTTCCCTCGGTTATCGCCTCTCTCGAGTCCTCCTCTAACCACCCGGCCCACCCCGGACGTCCCAGAGCTACACTCCGTTGCCCGCGGTGGCGGGCGTCTCCTCCCGCGCCCGAGTTCCCAACGTTCCCGCCCCGCCCCCACAATCGCGGAGGCGGCACGATGGCGGCGCCGGCTCTAGCCCTGGCGCTCTGCGGCTGGGCGCTGGGCCCGGCGGGGGCCCTGGACGCCATGGGCCCTCACGCAGCGCTCCGCCTGGCCGAGCTGCTGACCCCGGAGGAGTGCGGACATTTCCGGTCGCTGCTGGAGGCGCCGGAGCCCGACGTGGAGGCGGAACTGGCCCGGCTCTCTGAGGACCGGCTGGCGCGGCCCGGGCCACTGGTGCCCACGTCGGTGTCCCCGGGCCAGGCGCGGCGACGGCGACGAGAGGCGGCGGAGGGTCCTGCGGAGGAGCCGACAGGGGACCACGAGGCGGATCCCGGGGAGGTTTCCGACGGCTGCCGGGAGAAGCTGGCGGCCTGGCTGGCTGCCGAGGCCGCGACCTTGTCTTGGGACCGAGTGGCCCGAGCCCTACGGCGCAGCGGCCGCCCCGACGTAGCCCGCGAGCTGGGCAAGAACCTCCACCAGCAGGCGACGCTGCAGCTGCGCAAGTTCGGGCAGCGCTATAAGCCGCCGCGCGGCGCCGCCCCGGCCCCCGCCCCGGCCCTCGCCCGGTCTCCAGCCGCCGCCCCCGCCCCGGCCCCGGCTCCAGCCGCCGCCCCCGCCCCGGCCCCGGCTCCAGCCGCCGCTCCTGCCCCTCGTCCCCGCCGAGCCTCGGGGCGCGCTCCTGCCTGGGACTCTCTGGAGCTGGTGCTGGAGCGCTTGCCTCAGCCCCCGTACGAGCGGAGCCCCGCGGGCTGGGCCAGACCGCTGGTGCTCGGCCTGCTCACTGGCTTCGTGGGGGCGCTGGGCAGCGGGGCCCTGCTGGTGCTGGTCACGGTGTGGATCACGGGAGGTGAAGGCAACCTCGGCCTCAGCCTGCCTGCCAGCGCCCCACCCCCGGGCTCGGGCCGACCGCCGCGGGCTGCGCTCCGCGGTGAAGTGGCAACGCTGTACGGCCGGAGAGCTGCCTCAGGCGCATTATAAAGTTATTAGACGCCCAGCAGAGGGAGCTGTCGGTTGTTACTTTGTGGAGATGTCCGCCCTAGCCGTGGGCTGTGGGGCAAAGAGGGGTGTTGGGCGGTCTCCTAGGGTGTGGCTGCTTTTTGGCAATCTTAGTTTCTTCTTGCCTGTGCACTTGCTCCCCTCCTAGGAGCCGCGGCTTACCCAGCACAAACTGGCTGTGCTACCCAGTGACACTATTTCATAGGCCACTCTTCAAAACCCAGGAAGAAAGGTATTGTCTCTGTTACCTATCAGGGGACTGCTCACAGCTCCTTGGTGACACAGGCAGGCCTTTGAACCCAGAGCCATCTGCCCTGAGTTTTTTTTTTTTAGGTTTTTTTGAGACAGGGTCTCTCTTTGTGGTTCAGGCTGGCCCTGAGCTCAGCCTCAAACTCAAAGCAATCCTCCTGCCTCTGCCTCCCGAGTGCTGGGATTACAGGCGTGAGCCACCACGTTCGGCACTGTGGTATGTGGTACTGGTTGCTGCTGGGTTGAGTCTCCACGCCCAGTATGGTATGTGGTAACCAGGGATCGAACCCGGGCCCTTGCACTTGGAAGACAGGCGCCGGAACCACTGAGCTAAATCCCCGGCCCCTGCCCTGAGTTTTGACTCGAAGAGGAATGGTGCACCCCCAGGCAGGGACCTTGAGGCATATGATGGGGATCAGAGCTGCGGTGCTCGAGGCCATTTGGGAGCGTGGGGCCCACTTGCTGGGGTGCCGGCCTTCAGGGTGGCCGCCCCTTCAGGCAAGGCCTCCTAACGTTTCATCTAGAGTAGGCACTTTTCTGCCCATCTGAGTGTCTGGCCAGTCTTTATGCTGTGAGCGCGCACACTGGCTGCCCTACCTGCCCTGGGCCCAAGGGGGTTAGGTGAGAGCCATGACAGAATGACAGGCCAGTCTAAGAAGAGAGTTGGAAACAAGATTGACGTAACCCTTTATTGCAAATTCTAAAGTAAAAAGATGTACAGTACAAAGTAAAATTGAAATTTCAGACTATAAACTTCCAGTCCACGTATACATTCTCATTTCTCAAGCATTTCTGCCATTTCTGCATAAACAGAACAGGGAACAAGTCGAGGGGGTGAGGGAAGGAAATACAGCGGGGGAGGGGAATTAAGTGTTTAGAATAATCACAAACCCCAGAAGCAAGTGAAAGGAAAGACATTTTCTCGACCTGCTGTCCTGATGATGAGAAGCGGGGGTGGTTGGAGCAGTGCAGTTAAAAATGGCTCTCAGAATAGCAGCATTTATGGTACCATTTCATCATCCTTAAGTCCAAATAATACTTTGCCCTTCCCTAGCGCCTTTGCCTCTGTATCTCAAAACACTTTACAAAACATTTAGTTAAAGCCTCACAACACCCCTGTGAGGTAGGTCAGTATTATTATCCCCATTTTACAGATGAGGAAACTGAGGCACAGAGAGGTTAAGTGACTTGCCCAAGGCCACACAGCGAGCCAGTGGTCGAGCTAGGGGACAGAACACAGGAGCTCTGCCCCTTTTCAGGAACCACTGGACCACGCTCCCCTTTACCTATGTACATTCTTCACACACACACACACACTACATGTGCACACCCGCCCACCCCACCCCACTTAGCTTCTATGTACAGCAAATAGCAGTGGGGGCAGGACCGGGGGGTGCATCAGGAGCACTTTAGAGAAGGAGGTCTTGGTAATCTTGAAGAGGGGCTCCAAGAGAGCACAGAGCTGGGCCACAGCGCACTCTGGTGCAAACCTTGGTCCCTCCCAATCCAAACTTCCTCTTCTCTCCTGATGTCCCCCTGGCTGATTAGTTGCAGCTGATTTTTTAAGGGTGGGGATACCTGAAAATGAATGAAGCTTTTTGCAAAACTTTGGGCAACATCTGAGAAAAGAAAGAGGCATCATCGCAGAAGGGGGCCAGGACTCGAGTCACAGCTTCACAGCATGTGGCGGTCTCACCTCCACCAGAGACCTGGGGCCGGGCCGAGGGCCAAAGGTGAGGACTGACCTACCCGGCCCTCTGTCCAGAGTGCAGCTCTGGGGCTGCGCCTAGCAGGGCGCTTCCGACCCTCCTGAGAATGCTCCCGGACCAGTAGACATGGCCTAAGGGGTCTGTCCCCAAGGGGGTGCCCCTCCCTTGTGCAAGGGACGGCCCTAGTCTGCTGGCCCCGGAAGTGGTGGGGCAGGGTCCAGCGCTAGCCAGAAGAGCAGAGGCCGGTGGGTGTCATGCATGACTAGCTTTGGGACACGGCGGCACTTTTCTAACATACTGATGAAGAAGGCAGAAGTAAGGCCAGTCCAGCTGGGTTGGCTGAAGTCATCTCTGGGGGCTCTGCCAGGTGGATCAGGCGAGGAGGGTTCTCAAGGGCTCTAAGCACCGGCGGGGGAGTGGGGAATGGCACATGCGGGGGTCCGGGGGGCTAGGACCTGGCTTTTCTCTCCCATCTCAACTTAGCCAGCACTGCAAGGCTTTCTGAGTTCTCTCCCCTCACTTCCTACTTTCTCCGGATGCACTAAGTCCCAGTTTCCAGACCCCTCCCAGGACTCAAGAATTGGGACAGTCAAGCAACAAACACACACAAAGACAGCCTTCCCTTGTACAGTAAAAAGGGTCATTTTTATTTCGTTTCCTTTTGGCTTATAGTAGTGATGTACTTTAAAAAAAAAAAATCACGTCTCAGGGCAGCGTTGGCCTCCATGCATTCACTAATACACTATTGGTCTTTTACAGTTTACATTGGTTGTGGTGAAAAATCAAAGAACTCATCCGGGCACTGCTGCTCAGGGGTTCCGACTGAGGGCTCCTGTTTATGTGCCCAGTCACTGCCTGACGCCCAGAGCAGTTTGTTTAGGGAGGAGTGAGAGGAGCTAACGTTGACTTGGGAAGTTTTTCCTGCTCAGTTACGGACTCTCCTCACCCTAAGCAACAAGGAGGTTAAGGAAAGAAGAGGAGGAAAAGTGTTTTTCACACACAAACCAGCAACTGTGTCAGCTGCTGCTCAGTGGCTTTGGCTCTGCATTTTAGAATAACAGCATCACACATGACTTTTTGCTTTTTGTCCTTTTTTTCAAGGTGGATTGTGGAGTATAAATACTGCACCAAGGACCCGGCTACAAAAAATAAATATTTATATTATATTTATATATCTATATATATATATGTGCAGTGATACTGTGGCTGCTGCTGCTTTTTTGATTGGCTTCATTAATATCTGGCAAAGCGTTGCCACTTACCCGCTCAGTGAGGACGTGCAAAGACGCCACCGCTGACCCTTGCAGTTCAATGCCTGTTAACTGCAGGTGTAAACTGCTGGTGATGGTGTCATTTACTACCAAAGAAGTGTGGAGCAGGATGGGTGAGTGACAGTGAGGGAGTGGCTGGAGGAGGGACAGTGAGTAAGGGGGAAGAGGTAGGACAAGTTAAAAAAAGAAAAAGCAAAACTTCAGAGAGAGTGGAGGTGGCTTCTGTCCTAGGAAGCTGGCTGATGGGTGCCATATACCACAGCCCATGGGTTACCGAGGAGACGGCCTGCTGGGCCGGGACCAGGAGCTGGGGGGGGTGGGAAACGGTCAGATCTCAGAGAAATCTAAACATTAATAGACTAGTAGCTAAATGACATCACTAGCATGAGCGCTTGGTGCACCTAGCGGGATCGGATAGCTCTGTTGCCCATCTCAAGACCTAAGAACAATTATTAAGTTTAGCCAAATCTTGCATAGAAGTGGTTAGAATTTATTGCACATTGGAACAAAAATATATATTTTTTGTTGTTTTGGAAAAGACCATTAGCAATAAAAAATTTTTTGTCTGTCTGTCTGGTTTGGGGATGTACATTGGCTGACAGCATCTAAGTTCTAAGAAGAAAGAAAAGTATAAAAAATAAAAATAAACATGACAATGGCATAAGCCAGAAGCCATTTCCTATTTAATAAGTCAATAATTTATATTTACAAAAGGCATGCCAATAAAATAAAATTATATATTACAGTATTTATAGTTCTCTTAAAAAGAATAACCACACGTCAGCTTCTGTTTTGTGCTGTTTACAATGTCACCTGTACATGGTACTATACATTCATCCTAGCAGTTAGCAGGGGCACTGAAAGAAATGCCTTCCCAGCCTGGCATCAGGCATGGTATAAAACCCCACGGATGTGCCGCAGAGGCAGGCTGGAGAGCACTGGGCAGAGTCCCAGGGCCCAGCAAGACAGCGAGCTCTGCTCACCGAGCTGTTGTGGTTTGTTCTATGCAAAACTAGTCGAATGGACTGTAAAATTACATCCCAAGTGCTTCTACTGCAAGGCAGATTGGTGTGTCTGGTAACGGGTTGGTTTTGTCCCCCCCTCGATTATATGGTTCAGGAAGAATTTATTTTGATTTGGTTTACCAGTCTTTCTCTGCTCTTCAGATAGACTTCCTGAAACATTTAACTGCAGCGTCTTGGCTTGGAAACTTTGTCATCACTCGATATACCCTGCACTAGCACTGTCTTCCATAAAGCAGGAGATGGAGTGGAAGATAAGACGCTCCCCCCAAAAGCCACCCTCCAGTGACAATGGGCAGGTCATTAAGCAGATAGCAAAACTGGCTGAAAGGGAATGTGCTGGGGGAAGCTGGAACATCCTAAAGAATTAGTATTAAGTCGCTTTCGCATAAAAACTAGTGCAGTAAAGAAATCAAGTGGGCTTGGTTCAGAGGCGGCTCCCTCAGGTCCTCAGGTCCCACCAGTAACTACTGTTGTAATAATAAATGAAAGAAATGACAGCCGTATCCAATGCTGCTGCCCTCACCAGCCCTGTGGGTAGCAAGGGAAGCCCTGCTTGGTGGAGAAATATGGTGGCGGCAGGAGGAACCGTGCAGGTGTGAGCTTGTGGCAACCTCTCTGCAGAAAAGAGAGAGCAAGTCAGAATATCTGAATTCCTCTCCATCAAGACCCGAGCCTGGAGAAAGCCACAATGCGCAAGGACACAACACTAAATGAAGTGAGCACCCCATATCCCCAATGAAAGGTCATTTTAGGTTCCCCAAAATATCCCCTAGAGATAAACATGCTATGCTAAATAGCATGTTTATCTCTACCCCAAATAAGTGTCAGTTCTCCAGTATGAAGGCTAAACAATCATCATAAATATTGCAAGATACAAATGAACTTCTTTTAGCCCTAAGATTTGGGTTTACAGTGACATTAATAGTACAAGCTATTCGGGATCAAAGTCCCCATGTACTAGACACAGAGCAGCATTAAATAGTTCATCTTGCAAAATGTGCAACAATGGCTGTATGTTAGAGATGTCTGTTAAACATGTACACACAACGGATCCATCTGCTTGTTGGTCTGGGTTTGTTTTTGGTGGTGGTGGCGGTCAACCGATTAGTTATGTTTCCCTACCCAGAAGGTGTATGAAAGACTTCTAAGACTTCTAAAGAATTGCAGCCAGTATGGAACTCTTACCATTTTCTCCAAATACAGTGAACGGTGCAGGGCTGGGTCCTGTCCAAAGGCTGACCCAATGCAGGGGACAAGATTAGTAGTGTCCTGTGTTGTATGGATCTCATGCATGACTTCTGATCACGGCATGCCATCATGCAAATCATTTCTACGCAGTGAACGAGCACAATGTTTGGAATTGGCCTGAGCAAGTCCTCCTCAGCCTGAAAAACCTGATTATTTTCCCCCACCCATCTCCAAACCATGTGAAGCCCATGTGGAGAAGATGCTATTTATGTCAAAGTAACTGACCATTTAATGACATGGGCTAAATGTGAATGTGTGTGTTTTTTCTTTTTTGCCACTTAGCTTAACTAATGTAAGAATGCAAATATAGTTTGCATGAACAAACAAACTTTTAAAGTGATGCTTTCTGCTTCTGAGAATCAACAAAATGAAAAAATAAAATCCATTTGGCTGCAACGGAAATATGCTGGTCCCGGCAGCCTCTCCTCTGTTTTGTATCCTGTTAGTTTTGTTCTAAGTTGCATTGACTGAATGTGGAACATGCAGTAACCACCTGCCCAAGCAATAGAAAATCTGTGAGTCCAGGGAGCAGGGTCTTTTGCCCTTGGCAGGTCACTGCTCAAGATGCAACCGTGTCACATGATAAGCAGACTACGTTTGGTATAGATCTTCAGGTTACAGTGTCTCCACAGCGGTTCTGCACTGATAATATTCAGGAAGTTTGTAAACAATCTTTCACTTGCACGTTTTAAACCAGTAAATATTTCACTGTCGCTTTCCTCTAACACTTGGATTCTCTGACCTCTTTTTGTCTTTTGGCTCTTTCCCTTCTTCCTTCCTCTGCCCGCTGCTGTTTCTCCTTGTCGGGTTTAGTCACACTGTCATAGGACGGGAGGGAGGCTGTGGACGGGGTGCTCTCCTTTTTCTCCCGGTGGGTGCCCCCGTTCTCTAGCTTATTGGAAGTCATCTTTTTGCAGATGAAGCCTCGCCTGGCCAAGTGTCCCCGGTAGGCACGCTGCAGGACCACTGCAGACACCTCCTCCTGCTTTCGTCGCAGTGTGGTTGTGATTGGCTCGTAAGACACTTTGGAAGGATTGGATGCCACGAACCGCTCTTCCATCTGCTGTCGCAGGATGTCCAACTCTCCGCTGTCTCCCAAGACCCGCTTGGTGAAGGCAAAAAGGATGTCCAAGCAGTGGATGCGATCCCCACTCACCATCGGCAGATCCATGGCGATGAGCTCAATGGTGTTGGGCTTGGGCACTCGGAGAGGATGCTCCAAGGCATCTGCAAAGTCTGCCAGCTTACAGTACTCGATGAATTGGGTGGCGTCGGGGTCAAACTTCTCCCAGATCTCATAGAAGGTCTCAAAGTCATCCTCACTCAGAGGGTCTGCACTTTCTTCTGTGGCTACACTGAAGTTCTCCAAGATGATAGCAATGTACATGTTCACCACGATCAAGAAGGAGATGATGATGTAGCTTACAAAGAAGAAGATGCCCACAGAGGGGTTCCCGCAGTCTCCCTTAAAGCCACTCCCTGGGTGTTCCTTGTCCAGGCTGCAGTCAGGGGGCCGGTTAAGGATGGGCAGCAGCAGGCCATCCCAACCAGCTGAGGTTGTGATCTGAAACAGGCAGATCATGCTGTTGCCAAATGTCTCAAAGTTGAACATGTCATCAATGCCAGCCTCATGCTTCACGTATGCAAAATTGGACATCCCAAAGATGGAGAAGATGAACATGACCAGGAAGAGCAGAAGGCCAATGTTGAACAGGGCAGGCAAGGACATCATTAAGGCAAAGAGCAGGGTACGAATCCCTTTGGCACCTTTGATCAGACGCAAGATGCGCCCAATTCGGGCCAATCGGATGACTCGGAATAGGGTTGGGGAAACAAAGTATTTCTCAATGATATCAGCCAGAAACATTCCTAAGACAGGAACAAAACAAGTTATGTTACTGAGGCTGGAGATGTTCTTTCTCTTGGATTCAATGGGCTCTGTAGCAATAAATGCCTTACTACTCAATCTAAAGTCTCATAATAAAAATAATTATGTTTCAAACATATAGAAGAGTAAAAGAAAATGATACAGATACCTAACTAACACAAAGATTTAGGAAAGGCTAGATTGCACCAGCTTTGGTGCTTTTTTCTTTATCCTCCAAAGCACCCATAATCCTAAAGTACTTATCATTTCAGTGTGTCTGACAGTTTTTCTAGGTATGAATGCATAAATAATACATAATATCCTACTATGTTTAGATTATACTGTGTCTTTTTAGATGTAGAGCTATAATTTGTTTTTGTTTGTGAGACTGATGCTTTGTGTTAAAATCACTTTAGGTTATATGTTTTAACCATCAAATGGTATTCTCTTTCATGAACAGGTTCTCATTTCTTTTCCTATTCAAAGACTACTTTTATTTTCTTTAAATGTGTGCACATGCAGCTTTTCAAAATGCTTCCAATTGCTCTCCACATGCCATAACGTCCCCATCCCCCTCAGCACGTGATCCTCTGACTTTGATGTCAGCTATTTTGCTAATGTCACCAACTTTTAAAGTACCTTTTGCTTGGGTCTGAAAAAAAATCTTTGTTTTCTCATCTCCTTATCTGTACTCCATCAAATAGTACAGAAAATCAGGGCTTATTCTGGAGAGGTTTTCAATTTAGAGTTTCTAGATTTTGAGCTCAAAGCCATAAAGCAGAAGGCAGTTTTAGCAGGTAAAAATGCCACACATTAGTAAGATACAAAAGTAAAGGGAGAAAATGTGCAAATCTCTGTATACTCATCCATAGGCCCACCTCAACTAACCATCTGCTGTCAAAGCTGAAGAGCAACAAACAGGGAAACCTGGTGAAGGGGCCATGGAAGGAAGAAACAACATCTAGTTGAAGGAAGGCAGTGTGCTTGACCAGGGAATTCCCACACAGCGGGGCATTCGCTGCAGAAGGGCACAGACTCTCATTTGAAGTTTCACTCTCAGGAAGGGATGGAAACAGACAGTGCAGATAACCTGCTCTTCAGGAGCTGAGATTCCACGGGATGTTTGTGCTTCCTAGACAATCTCTACCTCAGCCAGGACCCACGGTAATTTATCAACTTTCTTGTTACTTCTCAACTAACTCAAAACCAGGACCATATTATATGAGGTAATAGAAAATATATTGTAGGTAATACTTGTAGCTCATATCCGGTGGGGGAGTAATGCTTCAGAGAAATGATGATACCTGAGCAAGGCTTTAGAGGACGACGATGTAACTGCCACCAAGAAAACAGGAAGGCAAGGGGCAGACGAACTAAGCATGGGAACCTCATTTGAGGGGTTTGAGGCTGTTTTACCCTAACTCCTGTTTTTTTTTGAAACAGAGCTTCACTAACTTTCTCAGGCTGGTCTCGAACTCTATCAGTCCTACTATCTCAGACTCAGAGCAGCTGGAATTATAGACACATCAGTGCACTCGAGCCCTAACTCCTAACTAAGAGACAATTTCTATACTTATATTTTTGAATAAATTAACATTTGACAAAAATCCCAATCATCAGAAGCATCACTATTCTCCCATTTCACATTTTTTACATGTAAAGGACCATGTAAGCATGGGAGTATGATCAATCAGAGGATTTTCTATTTCACTCAACAGTGGGTGGGCAGAAATGTCCCAGAATGGATGGCCAGGGCAGTACTGTCCACAGTATGTTCTGTGAGAAGTCATGTGACTTGATGTCAGGGCACAAACCCGGACCCCCACTTGCTTGCACGTCTACCTGACACAGCTCTCAAGAACTTCTCTGAGCCGCAGTTCCTCGTGATACTTACAGGCTCCTTGTGGGGATTATGTGGACTCTAATACAGGTAAAGTGCCCAGAACCATGACCAGCCTGCAGTGCATTCCATTAGAAGGTGAGCTACCACAGTCCCTAGACAAAGAGCGTGGTGGTCTAATTAGGGCAGGGTTACCACGGGACTTCCAGGGACTTCAAGGAGGCCAACATACACTGAGACTCTCCAAAAGGAGGTTCCATGTACACTGTTACTTGAAGTCATTTCATTAGGGATTAATGTGCCACGTATCAACACACTTGCTGACACACTGCTCTGGGGGACAAAACTAGAGGGAGGCACAGGCTCATGAGACCAGCTGGTGGCCACAAAGACCCCTTGATCAACACAGTATGGCCACCAGAGCTCTGGGGCTGCTTCTGTGGGTTTTGAGCACTCTCTAGGGTAAGTCAGCTGAATTACCTAGCACCAAGCAGAGTTTCACACTACTGCTTTTTCAGGAGGGCAAGAAAATGCTCTGGGAGGGTGATCAGCAGGGCACCATTTCCTTCTGCCTGCCTGGCAGGACATTACCTCTTCTATGCTTTTAGGTTGAGGCAAAAAAAACCTTTAGGATCCACTTGAGCTCTGCCTAGCCACCTCCTACCTGAGTGATACTGTACATTTCTAACCTGCCTACTGGAATGTTTTATTCCACCTTCTATTGTATCTGCCTATTATCTAATATATTAGATATATCTAATATATGTTAAAATATATATCTTTTCTTTTGTTGTGCTAGTAATGTAGGCCTCATTTCATATTTATACATATGACAGGTTTCCTTTACTTTAAACTCTTGAAAGTAAGGACCAAATCTTATAACTTTCTCCCCAAACAACACCACTTACAATCCAAGACTGCTCTGAGCACTCCGCAGGAAACACTGACCATGTAAATTACCCGGAGACGACTGTGGTGTCTCATGGGCTTGAGCTCTGGGGCAGCTGGCTGCCTGCAACTCAGGCCCATATACTTTGCTGCTCCCTGCCAGCTCCTGCTCCAGGCCAGTTGGGTCCCTTTCTCTGTCCCACGGCCCCACCCCACTCACCCACAATGGAGAGGATGACCACCACGAAGTCAAAGATGTTCCAGCCAATGGTGAAGTAGTAGTGCCTCAAGGCAAACATTTTGAGCACGCACTCACAGGTGAAGAAGATGACGAAGACCAGATTAATCCAGTAGAGAATGTTCTCCATCTGCTTGCTCTGAGTATCTGTCTCTACCATCATCGTCACCATGTTAAGGCAGATGAGCATCATGATAACAATGTCAAAGGCTTGTTGAGTGACAAAATCAAAGACGATACCTTGGATTTTGTTCTGCAGAGAGAGGGAAGGAAAGGATCAACAGGACTCATGAAAATCATTCTGAGCAGACCGGTGGATGCCGCCACCCTTTTCACAGAACTGCCCTGGTCTTCTCTGTCATGCTGGCAACTCTCTCCAAGCCCAGGAGGACCGCCTCCCTGTGAGGCAGCTCAAATGGCTACTCCTCTCTTGAGTCTGTAACGTCACACATTTCTGGAGCTCTTCTGACTTCTCTGGTGCCCATTCTTAGCCTCACCTGCTGGCCAACTCTTCTTAATTTTGTCTGAGAGCTCACCCACCCCTCTTGCTTAGGTGGCACCTACACTTATGCTTCTCGTTCGGCATCTCTCCTTGATGACTTGTGAAGTGGAAGGTGAAGCCATGCCCTTCCCTGCGCCCCTCCCCCAGCCTGTGCATCTCCTTTCCATTATTCATCCTGTCTCTTGTGCCAGAAATCTGAGGGTTCATCTCATTCATCGCCTCCATCCTCCTCCTGATTCACTGAAGGCTCAGTTGTTGACTCCTCCTCCAAGAATATTATTTGAATTCACCTATTTCACTCCATTTTGAGCAATCTACTACTCTAAGCCACCATCATTATTGCCCTGTGTTTCTCCAAGTCTTTTAAATGTCCCCTCTGCTTCTTCTCTTGCCCTTCTCCAGTGTGGTTTCCAGTCACATGAGATTATTTAAAGATGTAAATGGATCGTATCACTCTCAATTGTTTGAGATTGTTCCTCTGACCCAAGGAATAGTGAAGCAGAATTTCAGCTCCAAATCTACTGTGCAAAAGGTTCAGTTAGTGAGAAGAGATCAGGGCATCAGACTCTCCTACTTCAACTCTCTTCTGCTCTACCAGCCAGAAGCAATTTTAGCACGGTTCCAGACACACCCGGCAAAGAAACACTTGTTGGGCACAGAAGCTGAGAAAGTAACAACCAAATCTGATCTTGCACTGGCAGGCCAAGGATCACTGCTTATTCATTTCTCTTTATTTCTTAAAACCTCTCTGTACCTGGGCCAGGGCCAATGTGCTGAGCATGCTGATTCCTGGCTCCTCCTCGCACAGCAGAGGGCATGCATGACTGTGAAAGCTTCATCTCCGTTCTGCCCACTCAGGTGTTTTGGATGGGACAGTGAGGACAGGAACAGTGGGCACCTATCTATTTCTTGTGCAGTAGCCCTACCAGTCTTTTTCCAAGTGGCTTCTCAGTGTTTCTTTAGCCTGCACAAAATACTCACCAAAGGGCGGGGAATGGGTTTCTGTGGTTTCTTTGAGCCCAGCTTTTTCATCGCATTGTAGTACTTCTTCTGTTCCTCAGTCATGAAGATGTCCTGACCTCCAAAGTAAAGGAAGGAAGAAGAGAACAGCAATTACAACTGGCTCTCCCATGCTAAGGCTGTGGACCTATGGTTCATGATCAACACTGAGAATGGAGGGAGACTTATCTCTTTCTTTCCCAGATCAGTTAACATCTATCATTAAGTGAGGCAGATCTGAAATAATCTAATTTAAAGATAGTTACCTTTGTTTTCAGCTCAGATTTTCTGGGGGGAAAGTAAGCTTAAGAGCAAAGACTTGGTAGACATTTCTGATAGTCTCATGATACATTTTTAATCTAATTTCATGATAAAATCCTAGAAAGAAACATTTTAAAATAAAAAGATTTTGGTTAATAGCCTATTTATTATTATTATTATTATTATTTTTTTTTTTTGAGACAGAGTCTTGTTTTGTAGTTCACGCTGGTCCTGAACTCAGCCTTGAACTCAGCAATCCTCCTGCCTCTGCTTCCCTAGTGCTGGGATTATAGGCGTGAGCCACCTCGCCCGGCACTGTGGTACTGTTGGTGGGTGTGAGTCACCACAGCAAACATTGTTGTATATGGTTACCAAGGATTGAACCTGGGATCTTGCACTTGCAAGGCAGGCGCTGGAACCACTGAGCTAAATCCCCAGCACTAGCCTATTTATTTTAGATGATATTCAAACTGGAAAATCTGGTGCAAGAAGACAATGTGAAGTTTCTTGACTGACAAAATGAAATAACAAGAGCAATCTCTTGAATTTGCTTTGAAAAACTGTGGATCACCTGGGACAAGAAAGAATGTAGACTTTCCAGGGGTGGCCTCTCAGAGGCACCCAGGGATTAAGACTATAAATCTGGGCCATTTTTGCTGCTTGCTATAGCTATTCATCTGCTTCTTTCTACTTGGCTTCTGTTCATAGGTGCTCTGTGGCCCTACTTACTCCTTGGTGGGAGCCCAGCCAGTACCAGCGTCAGAAATCATGCATTGTTAGCAAATCTGATAAACCACCGGTGCAGAATCTGGCCCTGGACAGAGTGGTTGTTTGGGACTAATGTACAGTGGGGCCTGGCAGAATGAGACAATTTGGATTTTAGAAAAAGAAAGGGCATTTTCTTGCTTGTGAGAGACAGAGTGCCTCTGATCTGGGTTGACCGTTAGCCTCTGGCAATATGGGGAGGAGACCTATCTTTTTCTTTTGTTGATTGAAGTTATCAATGATGACACCAATGAAGAGGTTCAGGGTGAAGAAGGAGCCGAAGATGATGAAGATGACAAAGTAGATATACATGTAGATATTGTCTTCATACTTAGGCTGCTCATCAGGCTGTCAAAGGACAAGACAACAGGATGAGTTAGGACCTCGCGTGGGGACTGGGTGCCCACTCCAACACATCAAAGCCAGAAGCCACCTGACTGCAGGATAAGCTGATGGGGAGCCATAGATTCCCTCTGCTTGCCTCCTTCTCTGTACTGGCAGCTCCGGCCCTGAGAGGGCACTAGCACTGCTGCGACTTAGATGGGGAAGACATGGATAACAAGGCAAGGGGAAGGGGAGGAGTGTCTGCTTTCACTACACTTTTATTTCACAGTAGGACTGAAGAGTCAACGGCTCCACTAGGGCCAAGTAAAAGTCAAGTGTCTAACCATCTGGAGCCAATGTAAGAGTGAGGGCTGAGAGGAAAAAAAATGACCTATAATCAGTAAAGCAATCAATTAATGTTCCAAGCAGAAATTTCAATTTCTTGAATCCCACTCTTTCTCATTCTGATGGACTACCATGCTGCTTGCCTTCTAACCTCTGGGAGGGCTATGTTTCACTGTCATGTCCTTACCTTTCGGGAATCTACGGCCGCATACATGATGTCCATCCAGCCTTTGAAGGTGGCCTGGCAAACAGAGTCGCTCATTAGACTGTGGTTATTAGGGAGGGCGTGAGCGTCTAGGCACGGGTCTCAAAGCCCAGGCTCCCATGGACAGAGGATTTCCTTTTATCAATACAGGTCTCAGGAGGCTTTGGGTAGCGTTAAAATCTGGCAAAGTTACATGGTGATAACGACAATGGCCTCAGTGCTTTCATAAAGGTCTTCCTTAAGTGAGGACCAAGGCCTGTTTATGAGTGGGGGTGAGAATCTGCTGCAGGTACTTAGAACTTGCTTCTCTGCTGGGGGAATTATTTATTTTTTAAAAGCTATTAAATAAGCAGTGAGAGTCTGAAAAATTCACACTTAATTAAAAACAAGCAGGTCAGACCTTAATCCCTACTGATGTATACCCGTGTAGCCTTATGACAGTGGCTACACTGGCTTCATCCTTGAAGGCCCTTTTTAAATTCACCTTCATCTTATTCTATCTAGTCTGTTATTAGGAACAAATACAAGTAAACAACTTAATATTCTCCATGTTTATTTGTTCACCCAGATTCTAAGCTTCCTTAGGGCATCATGGGAAGGTCTCTATTCGTCTGATGGTCCAGCTCTCACACGGCAGGGACACTGAACACAAGGTCTCACTGGCTGGCTGGTGGGCATTTGCTTTCTGGAGTTGCTCCAGTTCAGATTCACTTTGTGGGTCCAGTTTATGACCTGGGTTAGGAACACAAAGGAACTTTGGAATGGGATAAAAGTACAGTTCATTCCCTTCATTGCACCTTCTCTTACTCTCTACTGGTGGCTGCTTGCTTTGTGTCAAGTTAGCTCAAGAGTTTCCTTGGCGGTACGGCATTTAATACTCTCAACAACTGAATGATGTGGGAATGGTAGTGACAGGAATGAAAATGCTGCCTATAATAGCAATTACTATTAGTTAAGCCCTACTACATGCTGTGTGTTATTGTGAGTTTTTTTTAAAATCAAGAATTACAGGGCCAGTGGCCTATGCTTGTAATCTCAGTACTCTGGGAAGCTAAGATAGGCGTATCAGAAGTTCAAACCTAGCCTGGGAACTTTAGGAAGCTCCTGCCTCAAAATAAAAAGAGTTGAGGATGAGAAGACCTTGGACTCAATCCTCAGTACCACCACCAAAAAACCCCCAGACAAACCTTGAATTCTCTTAGCAACGATGCAAAGCATTATGGTCTATATCTCATCCATAAAGAAACAAAGGAGAGAAGCTGAATACTTTGTCCCAGCTTCTACCTACAAAAAATATCAGCATGTGGTCAAGTCTCCATCTGTCTGATTCTAAGGCCTCGATAAGCTTTCACTGGGTCAACTCTTGTCAAACATTCCAAAAAACTGGTGAGTGAGGAAGAGAAAACTGGGTACAGTGGGATAAAATCAGGCAGAGCAGACTTATTCACATACAGTAATTAAAAGACCCTCCTTGCTGTGAGATATTAACTCGGGACTTTGATCTGGTGTTGAGCTGACAGGATTAACAGCACCATGACTCTGGCACACCTGTTCTCTCTGCAACGATGGTGGCGGAGCCCTGGGCCTCAGCCTGTACACTGAGCGACATCCCAGTCCTACTCCCTCCTTCTCTACTTTACTGTTGCTATTACATGGGCTTCTCCTATCTGATTTTCCCTTTTCTTCAAACACACTTCAACTAAAGAAGAAGAGTGATCTCTCTCCCACTAAATGATGCTACAGCAGTCTATTGGTAAGCAGAACACATGGAGAGATCCCCTCTGCATGAGATCATGCAGAGGGCGTATCTCCTTGAAAGTGGCCTGGGAAGTAACACTGGTCTCAGGGTCCTGTGAAGAAAGTAATCCTGATTCTGAAAGGAGAACTAGAAAGGAACCAAATGGGGTTTTCTGCTACATGAATTTCCCAGGACTGAAAAGACAATACTTACCACTTGAAGAAGGGCCAAATATCCCGCCCCAACGTTGTCAAAGTTGATCTTCACATTCTTCCATCTGATTTCTGTACTGTTCCCTTCCATGAGCTTTTCACACTCAGTTTTATTGTTGACAACTTCAATTTCAAATCGGATTTCAGAAGTCTCATTAAAGCAATAGTGGTACTTTCCGGCAAACAGGTTAACACCCATGATGCTGAAAATCAGCCAGAAGATGAGACACACCAGCAGCACATTCATGATGGAGGGGATGGCACCCACCAAGGCATTCACCACCACCTGCATTGGAAGGGGAGGTTGCTGAGTGTTGCAGGGAAGTGAAAGAAGCACACTCTTTTGGTTTCCAGGAGGGGAATGACATTTGTGCAGCTTGTTCTGTTATGGAAACGTTATGTTCTCTTTGGAATCAGAGGGACTGGACAGACCCAGAAATAGGACCACAGACTCTAATCTATGAACTATATTTTTGGGAAATTTAAAAAATTATGTCTTCGTATGAACTAATAACAACTCTGCCCAAGATGACCCTGATCTCTTCTAGGCACCAACCTGGGTGAAAAAAATGATTCTTAGTCCAGTCTCCCTCCTCTTCAATTCATAAAATATGCCCCCGTGGGCCTGAGCAACTGCAAGCTCACTAGTCACCTTTCAACAGACATTCCCCCTCTGAAAAACAAGATACAATTGTTCAAAATCACACAGAACTGCTCTTTGGGTCAGCAGTGAACCACTCAATGGTACATATCTCTCGTATGACTACACAAGGCCAGTTATCTTATTTCAGGCAATAGCTGAGCATGCATATTTTGCAGGCTCAAGAAAAAAAAAAAAAAAAAGCTATATTCCCTCTACCAAACAGTACGTCAAGAAAACTGAACAGATGCGTTCTCACTAGTGCATTCTTCTTTAGCTCTTTCTTCTGACTTTGTAGGTTTCTAAAGCTAAAAGTGATCCCTGCTTATGACTGCTCAGTCCAGGGCTTGATTCCATTCTGTACAATGTATCAGAAATCAAAACAGTAAGGTTTTTTGGAAGAGTTTTAGATTAGATCACTGCTCTTAACACTCAGCAACTGGCATGTTGTGAAAAACCACTGAATACAGTAGGCTCAAGAACTAAAAAAAGAGAAAGCAAAGGCAAAAGCCCTTAGGAATGGAGGCTTTTCGGTTGTTTTCACTGGGATTTTGTTTCACATGAAGTGAGAGCGGCTTGACAATGCCTCCCTTCTTGCAGCAGGTCTCACTTGTGGCAGAGGAGTTTAAGCATTTCCAAAGTCTACTCTTCCCACGGCAGGAGATAAAACAAGGGTGGTTTCATCTCTTCCTGACTCTCACTTGCTGCTTTCTGAAGTGTGGTTGTTAAGTTCAGAAAGGTTTCACTAATATAATGTGGGAAGAGTATTTCTACCTTTTTCTAGAATCTTTGTGGATTTGAGTAAAAATAGATAGTGGACATAAACGAAGTCTGTTCTCGTGTTTTGCTTGGAGACAGTAACAGATATTACTGTCTCTGGAGTGGTATTTCAGTGCATGTAGTCATAGGTTGCTGCCATCCACCACAGCATGGGAAGGTCATGCTGTACAAAGGAGGCCAGGGGGCAGCTCTGGGGTCTCACGTGAACTCTACAGGGTCTAAGTTTTCTTTATCTTCAGTTTTGCCTTAAACTGCATTGTTACTCATCAGAACATGTGGCTGAGAAGTGGCCTGTTTTGTCCTGTATAGAGAAGGCAACACCACTTTGCTAGGAAGTCACTCTCTTTTAGTTGTTCCTTCCACTGAATGCCTTGATACTGAGAGGCAGTTATTTCTTAATTCTTAGACCAAGAAATCTCTCCTAGATCTGATAACTAGTCATTAATATAAAATGCTTATCATTCTGAGCAAAATCTGAAATTTGGAAAATCTTCAGTGTTGTTCTGGAGAACGCTATTCATTTCTGTGTATTTGTTATCAAATTGGTCAGGTAATCAGATTTGAAATTCATCTCCTCATTCTACAGCTGTTCACCCTTTGGTGGGAGCACCAAAAAGCAATGAAATGTGCAAAAGAACAGGCAAAAGGAGGGCGGTTCACAAATGGCACAACCATTTCTTAAACAATGACAGGTGATGTAAAGATTTAAAAGCTCAGGTCTACGTGACAGCATTTTGCAGCAGAGCTTATATGAGATAATGACCTTTTGTGACACCACTGCCAATGTGAAGTAGGGAAGTAGGTCCCAAAATGCAGAAACCTAAAAATGCTGGGTTTTATCTCAATCTAGAATTTACTACCTCCAAGAGACCTTTTCACCATATAGCAAATGATCTTAAACTTCTACTTGAAGGCTACCCTATCCTACATGGTGTCTATGTGTTAAAAGTTAAGTACAGATAATATTCATAGCATGGAAAAATAAGTCAAGTAAGTGATGTCTTTCAGCTTCTATATTCATAGATCTGATTAATGGATTCAATAAACAAAAGAATCAGTTGAGTCTTATTTCTGATTATGACATAAAATCCTAATAAAATCCAAAGTATTTGTAAGATGCAAATGTACTTTCATTTACCAATTAAAACCAAAAACTTCTTAGCTTCATGAACTAAGTAAACAGAGTTGATAAACTTTAATAATTCCTTATTGTGAATATCAGCTGATAAGCTACCACATGTTAAGCAGAAGTTGTTTAACAGTGGTCTAAACAAAATTATCACTGTGCTGTTACTCTCAGCAACCACTGAGCAAGAAGCCAGTTCTTATTTTGAAAGCACATCAAAGATATACTGTAAATGACAACTCAAGTTTCTACTGACAGTTGCTTGACAAATTGGGTCTCCTCTTTTGGTCTCTAACACTGTCTAGTTATATTGCCTAATCATTGTGAAATGTATTATTCCTAAAAACTAGACATATACAGAAATATTCAAAGTTAATTTCTAGAATTCTATAAAAAGCTACTTTCCAATGGAAACATAGATAATAATTGATACAAATCTCAACTGATGAGAAAATTCCGATGGATGCTGATTTTTCTAGCATTTTAATTTTTTCTTTGCCTAGATATTATTGCTGCCCATTAAATATAACAAAACCTGTCAAACAGCTTTTAATATCTGGCAGAGGGAACATGGCTTTAATGGACAACTATATACTGACAACAAAAATGCATGCATGTTTCACAGCATTACTATTATATCCTAAAAAAATTTAATAGCACAGCAAAATTAAGGATTACTATGAAGGAGAGAAAAGCAAAGAACTACGTTAAGTATTCCTTTGCCAATAGCAGGAGTGTTTCAATTTTCTGGTCTTTGGTTTGAGGAAGGAGAGAGGAGAATAAAGTGAATATCCCAGGACAGGCTGGGGGCAGGGGCTCCCTCTCAAGAGGTCTGAGTCTATAACTGGAGCAGCACAGTGACAGTTGAGCCCATCTGCATGGATCGTGTTCAGTTCATGAGGCTTTCTTATTTGAAATGTTCTGGATGATAATCTCACAAATGTTGGCATACAGAATAAGTAAAACTAAAGAATGAAAAACACATGTGCCCACAGAAAGGTAACATTTAAATGAACATAGGTACTCAGTTCTGTTAGTTACTAGGGAGACTTAGCCAAATACAGTCTTTTCCCGCCATAATTCCAGGGGCTGGCTGGGAAGCTGCAGGGTGGGACCGGATCCCTGGCCCTTCGCATCATTGTGGTCAGTCCCGCTGACTAACTGGTGTCCAGTGCACAGAGCGGCACCTCCGCACCAAAGCTCTCCTTGCTGAATGGTACTGTTTTGAATAGTAGTTCTGGGCTCAAACTTGTTCCTGCCCATATTATCTTAACTGAAAAAAGCTTGCTACAGATGCTTTCCAACCAAAACTTTCTACTGTTCCGATTACCTACTTTAGATCTCTGTGCTATGAACTATTTGAGAATTGATGGCAGAATTTCTTTCATGGAATGGAAACAGAGTTCAGGGGAAGCAGGAAAGAAGAGGAGCTACAGTAGACCCTTGAGTTATGACCAGCCTGAGAATATGAACAACTTGGGTTACAACTGGAATTTTAGTTTTAAGTTATGACCAAAGCCTTGAGTTATGACCCGAATGCTGGCTGCTTGTGCTTTCAGATGGTCTCAGATACAGATTTAACCCTTAAAGAGTTCTAAAAGGAATATTATGACATCTTTTCCTGTGTGGGGTTAGTTGAGAAATCCAGGGCCAATTGTCTAAAGACACTGAGATCTGCTTGTCTATAGGAGAGAGACTTGGAAAGTTGTGTAGAGGAGCCTGAGCCTTCAATTGAACAACGTGAGTTATGACCGGCCCTTATGAATGAATTCAGTTTATTAAGTCAAGGGTCCACTGTAAAAGGAAAAGGTGGGATTGCTGAAAGGGCTCCTGTATCCACATTACTCAAATGACTTCTGCATGAGCAAACTGGCCTCAGCCGGTCCCTGAAGACTACTTCTGCCCCAGGGACAGAGGGGACAGCAACGAGCAACCAAAGAAGGTTAAAAAACAAGTGTTAGCTGGGTCTATTTTTTTGGGGAATTGAAAGGATGCTTTCCCCAGATATCAGCTCTCTAACAAAACCACTAAGATTTATTCAAAAATTTACCCCATAATGAAGTGGTGCAGCTGTAGAGATAAGCATTTTACTCTACATTCTGCCACACCGCGCTACCTAAACCACTGAGTCCAGTGCATCGGACTCTTCTCCTGAGGTTAGACTGACTGTGGTAATGACTACTGCACATTCTGAAGCCATTCTTACCTGTGCGAGAAAGACTCGGAACCCTAGCTCACTCTTTAGCTAAAATAAATCCGTGCAGCTGTGGAACCACCCTTCCGGCAGATGGTTTTGGGAAGGCTACAGAAAGCTCACATTTAGTAAACCAAACTGTGACTGTGCTACAGAAGAAATGTGAGTTCATTGCAAAAAGCATTTATCTGAGTAAACTAAAATGGCAAACTCCCCAAGTCCCAGTGAAATTTTCACCCTGCACAGCTGAGAGTGCCTCTGGGGAGCAGCGGTCAGGGATCACAGATGAGGAATGAATGGAGCAGCACTGTCCTGGTATCTGGTTTCTCCAATCAGTCGTGCTTCATGTGCACTATTGCCACACTTAAGTTTTATTCCTATATGCTGCTATTTGCACATTTAAAAACATATCCTCTGATTTGCTCTCCTGCATGTATTCAACATCTGAATTGAAATGAGTTTTCTTGGTCTCGTTAAGTATATCAGACCTCTCTCGATTACACAGGACAATTGTCAACACCAAAACCAGCTGTCCACTTGATTTCAGATCAACTTTTCTGTGTGTATGTGCACACATGTGTACATACACACAATCATTAAGACCAAAAGAAAAGTGGCACCAAAGAAGGGGCCTTACTTCTACGTTGGCAGGGTGGAAACCCCTTGCGCTGTTTGGATTTGGGTGGAACATCACCAAAGCAGGGACAGAGAGTCTCCAGAAATTCCAAAACTAGCGGATAGCCATCTGGCATTGTTCCTGGTGTTGTTTTGACAGTGTGAGGATAGGGGACCATATAGCACGGGCAGAGGGTGGGGGTGAGGAGGAAAGCTTTGCTATCAGACAGAGGCTGCCAGTCCTTATGGGACTGGGCTGAGAACAACAAGGTGCAATAAGAGGAATCAGAATAGAAAAGAAAAAAGCACTTCTTCCCCCAGGACCACGCCAAATTCTGCTCCATCCCCAATTCCAGGCCTGCCAGCCTATCTTCAAGCCCCTTCTCCACTGGTTTCTCAGTGACTCCAAGGCCACAGTCCCCGCTGGCTGATGCTTCTGGACAGCACTCTTCCTGCCTGCAGCCTATACTTTTCGGTGGGTCTAGGGTTGTAATTCCCCTTCTTTGCACCTGGTGATTCTCCCTATTAATTTAACAGCCCAGAAAGCCGCCCCAAGTGCTACAGGTAAGCCAGGCCAAATGAGAATAGCCAAGTTAACATGTTCTGCGATGGCACGTTGTTGGGCATGGGGCCAATATTAACGTGATGAGGGAGCTTAATGCAACTCCCCTGCGCACGGGCAGGTGCGAGGGAGAAAGTGGAGGATCAAATCGGCAGCTGCATCACAGAATCTGTGTCTGAATGATCTTTCCACCATGTGATCAGTTCTAGCATGCTTAAACAGTTTCCAGTGGCATGCAGAAGGATCAGCTGCTCTTAGTATCTTACCCTCATCCCTTCAAATCGTGATAAGGCTCTTAAGGGTCTCAAAGCTCTTAGGGTCCTAAGGGACTTTATGGCACCTAGTTCCGAGTAGCCCAGGGCATTAGCTATAAGGCTGACTAAAGAGACCTACACAGAAACAGAAGAGAAAAACAAAAAAAACAACAAAAAAGGAAACAAAATAAAAAAGAAAAAACAGAGGTTCCAGAGTGTTAGAATAAAGCCCCTAGCACTGATCACACGTATTTGGGCCCCCCACCCCCGGTTGAGGAAGTGGGTAACACCAGCTGCCTACTTCAACTTGACTCAAACGACCTGGAAGGAAAGGTGGTTGAGAGAGGCACAAGAAAACACAAAGGGAAGAGAAAATTGAGAGAAGGCAGTAGGACAAATGCACAATTGGAAAGGGAAGAGGCTGAAGGGTGAGGGAGAGAATGAGGAAATTCCATTGGAAGGAGAGGAGCCTGAAGAGATGACAAGAACCTTACCCTCGCCCTTTACAGTCTCTGCAGGTCCCAGAAGTTCCCATTAAATTAAGCCAGACAAATTTAATGGTACCTATGGAAAAGAATACAGATAAATACACACTCCATACAACGGCCCCCTCCTCAGCTCATTCACCATGGAATTTCCAACAGGGACAAGCTTTCTTACTCCTGGTTGACAAGAAACCATTGTTTGAGAATTGATGAGTCACATCACAAAGGAAACATTCAATAAATACCATAGGTGACTTTTTGTAGTTATCAAGAACCAAATAAGAAAATCCCTCAACAAAATTTAGGCTTCATGAGTGCCTTAGATATCTCTCACCTTTAATTGTAATAATCTTTTCACACTATTATTATTATTATTATTATTATTTTTTGAGACAGGGTCTCGCTTTGTAGTTCAGGCTGGCTCTGAACTCAGTATGTAGCCCAGATGAGCCTCAAACTAACAGCAATCCTCCTGCCTCTGCCTCCCGAATGCTAGAATTACACGTGTGAGCCACCATGCCTGGCACAGTGGTGTGTGGTTGCTGGGGAAGGAACTCAGGACCTTGTGCTTGTCAGGCAGATGCCAGAACCACTGAGCTAAATCCTCTGCCCATCTTTTCATCTTATAAGCATAACCATGGTCCTTTCATGGCCAGATCTGCAGTAGGTCTTGATCCATACTTTCATACTTCTCCTTATCATTCCTGAGCAGAAATCTGTAGGTCCCTAGGTCTATCTAAACTCAGGTAATAAGCTTTTCTACTCTTACAGGGGCAAACTTACCTTGCTCTAACAGATCTTTCAGAGCAGTTATCACGGTAACTCTAACACCGAAAACTAGCTCCATCTCAGGCTGCCTAGATCTGACCCTGGGGAGACACAGAGCTCTCTTCAGGGGGCACCAGATGTGAACATACCTGTCAGCTGATCAAGTTCTAGAATGTTTGGACTCAGAGTTTCCTGGACCAGCCTATCTCTTACAACGCAGCACAGACTCTGGGATTAGGATAGTCCTACCAAAAGCTCTTGAATTCCCTCTACTGGGAAGTGGTGGCTGTAGGTCTATCTAGCTTAAACAATGGTATTTTACAGAAAAACTAGAAAAGAACCTGTGCAATTTGGTTTAAGTTGCTGCTTTTTATCTCTTTCCTAGGGCTTTAGTTCTTTGATTCCGCAACTCTGAACTGCATGTGCACAGACACATGCTCACACATACACAGACTTCCTTTTTGTGTAATTAAGCAGCAGAACTGACAGTGTTTAGAAGTGGAAAATCAAAGATCTAGGATGGGTCAGGAATGCGCACGCTTAAAGATTTAATTTTAAAATAGGTGTGAAGCTGGGTGTAGTGGTACATGCCTGCAATCCCAGCACTGAGGCAGGAGGATGGAAAGTTCAAGTCTCAGTTGGGAAACTTAGTGAGAACCTATCTCAAAAAAGAAAAAAAAAAAAGGCAAGGGGATATAGCTCAGTGGAAAGGCTCTGGATTCAATTTCTCATACTGAAAAAAAAAAGAATAAAATAAAGTGAAATGGGAAATGAACCTTGATCTATGCACAAACTCACTACTCTCAGGCTTAGGTATCTTCTCTGGAGTCTCAGGCAATGTCCAAAGCAAATCTGTGACTAGAAGCTGCTCTATTTGGCTTATCAATGCTCTTTTTAAGGTGCTGGGAATTAAATCCAAGGCTTTTGTTCTGAGCTAGATTTCCATATGTTTTCTACTTGAGACAGGGCTTCACTTGATAAAACTGAAAAGTTCCCAGGCTGTGCTTGAATTTGCAATCTTCCTGCCTCAGTCCCAGAGTGGTAGGACTGCAGGTGGTGGTCAACTAGTAACTACCCAAAGAGGGTTCACCTCTTCCTGAAACAGGGGCCTCAAAGCCTTCTCTAGATCATACTAGCACTATCCAATCACTCTCAGCAAAAATCTTCTGTCTACTGTTCCCAACTCTTAGGTCTAACTAATATAAAACTGCCAGGTTCTTAGGTCTTAAACTGGTAACACCTAAAGTTACGGTATCCTACTGTAACCAAATACATGAGTTCAAGAGTCCCCAGGGGTTAGCTTTATCCTGTGAAACTGCCAGGTACAAATTGTGGAAAAATAGCTTTGAGTGGCTACAGGGCCCATAGAAGGCAAGAAGTCTCCAGCTCTTCAGGGTGGGTAACGTATCTGCTCATAATCAGATCTCCAGTGGGGAGAAGGCTGGAGGAGGAGGAAAAGAGGCCAGTTCAGAGGTTGGCTAATGCTGCCAAGAGATAATATGTCCAGCTGATCAAGTGGGCCAACGTCTCCTGAGATGGACTAAAAGGTCTTATCTGGGTTACTGTTTAGCAGCTGAGGGTTCTCATATAAACTTCTGTGTCTCTGTATTAAACCTACATTGGACATAACCAGAATACTGCACTTCATGGAATGAATCAAACCTAAAAAAAAGAAAGTTGAGGAGTTAAAATGCAGGGCATCATTAGCTGCAAGTATGAAGAAAAGGAACACTAGGTGACTTTTTCAAAATGATGAAACATTTTCAGAGAACATTCCCAAGTAGTCTATGTTCAGGACAAGGCGCGAGGTCTCTGAAAGTTCCCATCCCTGAAGCAGATGCATGGGCTATCTTTGAAAATAATGGGGGAAATTTTCCTGGAGAACAAAGCAGATTTCTTTTATTGGAAGTGGTCTCCAATGAAGCAAAGACCTGTGTAAAATAAAATGTTCCATCGCTTATTAATACAGAACTGACCTTAGAGATTGTCTGGGGCCAGGGAGTTAGCTCAAGTGGTACTGCGTCTGCCTTGGCAGCACAAGAGCCTGAGTTTGATTCCCAAGATCAAGAAAAAAAAAGTTGTCTGGATTATCCCCCTATCTTAAAAAAAAAGTACACTAAAGAGTTTTAAGAGACAAGGCAGAATGAATGCCAGTAGGGAAATAAATGTGGAGATGAGTGACAGATTCCGACATCAAATTGCCAATGGATGAAATGAGAGGAAGAGGGTCTTTCACAGATGGTACTAAACTGGGACCTAAAATTTATACCTGCCAACAGAACCAGATGGATTATCCAAATGGGCAACAAAAACTCAAGATAACAGCAGCTGTCCAGTTGCCAGTCCAAATCTTGTTCCTCATTTAGTGTTCAAAGGAGACAACCTATGGAGCAGGTAGGTTGTGATGGACTGGGGTGTCCCCCCTCCTCTGTCTCATATGTGGTTCTTTACATATAAGTCTCATCTTCTCAGGCCCTTACACAGAAGTACCCATGTCTATCATTCGGCTAACAGGAGGTTTTGCAGTTTGTGGGTGTTCAATAAACAACAGACAAGTGAAAGATAAATGAACTGTTTTGTTAGACGTGAGGCCAACAGAAGAGTTTCCGGGCAGGCTCTGTTCCCAGAATGCTGTATTACCAAGTTGCCCTGAGATCTAGAATAAGCTTCCCAGGGGCTGGGACCAAGCCTGCCTCACCTCCTAGGAGCGCTGGGACAACTCCACAGAGCATGGTATTCAACTTATGTTGTTTGCCAAAAACTGGTACATGGCATTCTGTGGAGCCAATATTAAATCTCGCAGCAATGTAATAATCCAACAAATTCCAAAAGTGAAAGGAACTGATGGACTGCAGCGAAATGGCCCAATGCTTGTCTTATTATTTCTACCTGACATAGTATTTAAAATGTTTTCTAAATAAAAGGTGATGTGTATAGACTGCTATGCATTTAAACAGCTGCTTGGGGCACTAGAAGCATGTGGGATACCTGATAACCTGAGTGGTCCAGGGTGAGGTTGATAGGAGTAGAAGGTCATGGGGGTGGGGTTCTTCCAAATCAAAGCTTTCCTAGGACTGCTGGAGTGTTAGTGTAAAATAAAGATGTCACTTCCCATTTCTCTAGAAAGAAAGTTGGACCCATCTCATCTCAGTCCTGTGGGCTTCATCCCATCCCTCACCTAGCTCTCAGAGCTGCAGCTTTCTGAGGAAGCGGCTTTTCTCCCACACTTGGTATCAACTGTAGCTGGTGAGAGTGAAGAACTTATGCTGAGTGTCTCACTGCTCTCTCCTCTGGGACCGTACCCACTTGGCTCACCCTCAGGCCACAGAATGGCTCCTTACTTCATTCGGACATCTTCCAAAACCCCTGTTTTTGAATGGAGGGGGAACAATAACAGGGACACAGTGAGCTCTTGGAAGGAATTCCTAACCACAGAAGTTGCAGACACTACTGAGAAAGGAATGCATCTATAAAACAGAAATCATTACTGGTGCAGAGTGCTGGGCTTCTGATACTGGAGAGAGAATTCTCCATATTTCTCTTTTCTAGACTGCAGAGACATCTAAAGGTCACTATACAGCCAGCCAATGAAACCTGTCTTCTTTGGACCAGCCTCCTGTCACCCTAGTTTCAAGGGATTTCTTGGCTCCCAGCAGGATGGGACTTTTCCATGGGTCAGGTCTTACAATTTCTGTGTACCTTTTTCAAAAATGCTGATTTGTCTAGAAGAAAGTTTTAGTTATTATATAAAATAAGATAATAAGCATCACAGTAAAGCCCAAAGGAGCAGGTGCTAGTTGGGTGAGAGATGGCAATAGTTAATACAGCTTCCAACCTGAAAAAAATAGGAGAGGTCAAGGCTACCATGCCTTGGAGAATGTCCTGGAACCTGGAGAGAAAAGGGATTTCTTGCTTGGTGATCACTGTAGAGAAGTCAATCTGAAAACACCAAATGACAGTATGAACCCCCCCACCCCTAAATACCCCCCACCTCCCCCAGTTAACTGACCTGCTTAGGTAAGTCTTAGAGAGCTGTCCATGAAAATGGCCAGGAGAGGCACAGACCTCACCACCCCATCCCAGCAGCCTCGCTTCGTCTTCTCATCCCTTGGAGGAGCTTTTCAATTTTCAGACTGATAACATGGGACTTTGAGATCAATGATTTTATTTCTCACTCCTCATCTCTGAATCCAAATTTAACCATGCCCACCAGAGTGAAGACTTGGCTGGTTAGCACCTGGGGTATGGAGGGACTTCAGAGTTCTCCTACCAAAATTAAGATCTGGGAGACTCTACCTAAGCCTGTGCTGATGTGTGGATCTATAACTTAGTCCTAGGCAGCTCAGGCCACTAGAGGGACAGATCCCCACAAAAAGATGGGCAACAGAAAGCAGGACACATACAGCCACAATGAGGAAGTCCAGCCAGCACCAAGCGTTGGTGAAGAACTTGACAAATCCATAGGCCGTCCACTTGAGCAACATCTCCAGGATGAAGATGTATGTAAAGACCTTGTCAGCATATTCCAGGATAGTGCGAATGGTCTTCCTCTGTTCAATGTAGATGTCCTCAAAGGCCTGAAAGAGAGGCAGCAGCTGCCTGTTATAGTGTTGGAAGGTCAACAGGTATCACGAGATGCACTGACACTGCGGGTCTCTCCACCCACAAGCAGTGGGCTGTCAGCAGCTTCCAGCCTTCCTTCCTCGGCTGCCACTCCCTCACCTCACCCCAGACCTCCAAGTGCTGGAGATGGAACCCAGGGCTTTCTGCATACAAGGCAACTTCTATCCTTTAGGTCCAGTCCAGAGTTTTATTTTTTAGCAGCTTTCCTGGGGAATAATTTTCATACCAGATGATCTAGCCATTGAATTGTATAACTCAATGGCTTTTAGTATATCCAGACTTGTGCATTCATCACAAGTTTAGATCATTTTAATTACCTCCCAAAAGACTTCTACATCCTTCAGCTATCACTCCTGGCCTTTTTATCCATTATTCCTAGGTTACCACTATTTCCTATCTCTACAGAACTGCCTATTCTGAACATTTCGTGTGGGCTCTCTCACCTTGCATAAGCTCACAGCGCTTCAGAAGTGTAGTGTAAATGCTCACCGATGCAACAAATAAATCTGGGACAGGTAGGGTAGTCTGCCTGCCCATCCCTTAGATCAACAGCTATGGTGTCATCCTTCAGGCCTCCTACTTTAATTCTGATGCATTCTTGCATACAGCTTTCTCTCACTCCCATTATCTTCTCACCAAAGCTGTCCTCTTTGTCCTGGGGCTCATTACTATACACTGCTGCTTTCCTCAGTCTCTCTTATGCTTCAGCTTCATGAGTTAGTGAAACTTCCTGTGAGTACTATAAAGATATTTAACATTGAATCTGTCCTGGCAGAGGAGGTGACTGTTCAGCCTGGTGTGTGCTTCACGGATGAGTGATAAACACCAAAGACAATGTGCACATAAATAACCCTGCACCAGAGACCAACCAAATGTTTGCTAATGCCAGTAGAGCATGAAGGGAATAGGTGGAGGAACAGCACCTCCTTCCTATCTTGGGCAGCTGCAATGTAAAAGTGGGAGTCCTGCGATGTCAGGTGAGAGAGAAGGTCACCTATGGAAGCTGCTTAGGATAGGGTGGCAAACTAGGCAAGAAGGATGCAAGAAGGATGTGTGCTTATCATGACGAGAAAAGGGGCTCACAGGCTTCCCACTGGTTTCTCTGAACCCTCCCCAGACAGCCCCCCCTCATGCTGCCCCCGACCTCACCAGGGCACCACTGCTGAGCAGAATCATGAAGATGATGAAGGTCTCAAACCAATTGTGCTCTACGATGAGAAAGCAGGTTTTCCGCAGGATCCACCAAGACTTGCCCAGCCCTTCCTCGATGTTGACCTGGCAGCACTTGAACCGCTGGACACAACCTGGCATGAGCAGCAGTGAAAGGTTAGACTCTGGAAACTCTCCCAACTCCCGACCTGCCCTTTCTCCTGCCTGCTGGGGCCTGCCAAAGCTGCCCCATTACATGGCCCAGACAATGGTGATTGTATCACAATGTCTGACTCAGGAATAGAGAGGGTGGCAGAGCTGGGACTGTGCTGCAAAGACTGACAAGGTACCCGAGAGAGAAGCAGTGAAGGGAGGAGAGAACAGAAACTTGCATGTCACACTGAGTAGGGGAAACTTCCTTCAAAACGGTGTGATGGGGAACAAAGTTCTTGAAGACGACCACGGAGCCCCAACCCTGGTATGATCGTGAATCACAAGCAGCGCATGACTGATGAGTAAGGTCCTGCCCTTGCCCTTCACCTTCTGTGAAGCAGGCGTCTGGATCCAAGTACTCCTCAGGCTGCTCCACAGGGACTTCTTCTACTTCTGGCTTGATGTCGATGGTACTTCCTTCAGAGGAGCTAGTGTCATCCAGTTTCTAGACATGCAAGAGAAAAGAGATCAAGCAACTTTGCAGTAGCGTATCCACTCGACTCTGACAACCCTTCCTCGGCTTTGGATGGTGTTCCTACTGACAGTCTTCTCTGTAACTCTTTTCCAGCTCATCAGCATATAATGCATGATGGCTAAGTCCTAACCACAGGGGCCCATAGCTTCTGTCAGGATGGGGTAAAATGCCAAAACCCCGTTAGAAAAGACACCTACTATAAGTCAAATGTAGCCAGAGCTACCAACCAGGCAGACTGATGGCAGTGAAGAACTTAAGAATTTATTTCAATCTCTGACCCAAATTCTCGTAATATGATGGAGCTAACCCAGGAACACCTCAGCAAGCTTGGCCGTAAAGAAGGCCTAGCATGACACTGGGGTGTGGAGCAGTGGTCTATGTGATCTGTGCATTACAGAATCTGTCCCCCAAGTCCAGAGCTGAACCAGTCTGGGGCTGACAGAGCCGTTTGCTCTCACACAGGACCAAGGCCGATCTGTAGGCTGGGATCTTACATCTTTGCTGCCTTCTGGATCCGACTCGCTGCTAACATCTTCTGTGTTGAGGTTCTCAAAATCAGACTCGCCTACAGCAATGGGCACTCGCACAGTCAAGTTGGGATTGTTGATGAAGGACATATGGTCTTCATCAATGATGTACTTCTCCACACTGCTGCCAATGCCGCTGGTGGTGCCATTGCCATTCTTCTGGAAGTCACCGTTCCTGTGGATGTCTGCGCCAGTGTGGTTGGCGATACAGTTGGCCTTCTTTTCGTACAGCTCATCCAGAGGTTTTACTTCATCCCCCTCACGCTGCTTAAAGTGAGCCTGCATAAAGGCATGCACTTTCAGTTTCGTCCAAGCCACACCTTTCTTGATGCGGATGACTGAGATCTGTAGGTTGTTCATCTCTCCATCATCGTCTGTGGCTGCCAGGTTGTCTGCACTGAAGGAGCTCAGAAGCAAGGCCAGAAACAGATTCAGCACCTATATAAATGGCATTAGGAAAAAGGAATAAAAAATGTTGAATGGTATTAAGAAAAATTATGCACTATACTAAGGGTTACAAATTGAAAGCCAAAGGAATTTATGTAACGGATTCAAAAAGTTCTGTTATGTTCTTTGGTTCATATATTATGTTGAATATTTATATCACCTTGTAAGATTTTTTTTTTTTTTTTGGTTTTAATACAAGTTAATTCTTTCTTGACACTTTCACAGTTTTTTTTTAGGTTTTTTGAGACAGGGTCTCGCTTTGTGGTTCATGCTGGCCCTGAGCTCAGCCTCAAACTCACATCACAATCCTCCTGCCTCTGCCTCCCGAGTGCTGGGATTACAGGCGTGAGCCACCACGCCCGGCACTGTGGTATGTGGTACTGGTTGCTGCTGGGTTGAGTCTCCACACCCAGTATTGTTATGTGGTTACCGGGGAATCGAACCCGGGCCCTTGTGCTTGCAAGACAGG